>BMAO01019886.1:0-68445 GCA_019973975.1 Trichonephila clavata | reverse complement strand
AACTTCCACAGAAGTGGGTTTCAAGCTTGGAATTTATCAGACTACTGCTTTAGGTTATATTAAATGGCTTGTTTCGTGTACAAACTTGGATGCCACATGAATTGAGCGAAAAAAAATTAATGGACAGAATTTCGATATGTTCTTCATTAAAGGGTTTCCATTTTTAGACCACTTGGTGACTGGAGAGAAAAAGTGGATAGTGTACAAGCACGTCTTTGGTTAGAAAAAAAGTGTATGTTTACACAGGGGAGATACCATCCTCTTCATCCAAAAATAGCGTGCATAAGAAGTCTATATTGTGTTGTTAGTGAGACAGTAAAGGTATTGTGCCATATGAGTTGATGGAAAAAATAAAATGGTAGTTATTGTGTTCACAACTTGATGTTTTGAATAAGAAAATTCAACATAAAACGTTCATCTTTGGCCTAAGGAAAAAGAGTGATTTTTCGTCACGACAACGCTAGACTACACGTGTCAAGAAACACCGCATTATAAAATTGCAGAGTTAGGTTCGAAAACTTTACTTCAGGTAGTATATACTATTCACATTGCACTATCTTACTATAACCTGTTAAGGTTGTTGCAAAACTTTCTTCGTTTAGATAAATACATAAATTATGAGGGAGTCCAAATGGCAGTGGAAGAATATTTTGTCTCCAAAACCGAAGACTTCTTTTCCAAGGGGTTAGATAAGCTGTCAGAACGCCGGAAGACAGTTGGATCTAGCAAATGGCAATATATTTTAGATTAAATTTTAAATACATTTAAAAAAATCATGTGTTTGTTTGTTCTTTAGAACAAAACAACACAACTCATTCTTACACCCAATCGAAGCATTTTTCATAAAATAATATTTTGAAAATACGTCATTTTTTCTTTTTTACTTGCTAAGAAATTGTATTTAAATGATTTTCTGATAGTAAAATATTTATTTTTTAAGAAAATTATATTATTCTAATTTGATTGATACTAAATATCAGAAAAGATTTTTCATTTATATAAGCTTTTCCAAAATCATATTTCTGAACTTAATCATATAACTTAATGTTTATTTGAATGCTATAATAATCTATCTCTTGTGGCTTTTCATAAAACTGTTTATGAGCTTCTGTCAGTGCATAATGATATTATGGCAATGAAAGGTAATTTTCATGCTGGAAATAAAAAAATATAAATTTTTTCTCCAATTTTCCATCGGTATTCCTTCTTTTATACAGAAAAAGTCGCAAGACAGCTACTATACAAAATAAATCTTTTTAAAAACAGAATAAATTTCTGTCTTATTTCAACAAATAATGTTAAAAGTTTTTTTTTCCCTTTAAAAATGAATTTTGAATGATGATTCATAAAACTTTTAAAATTCATAACTATACATCACAATTTAAGCATGTGTGTGATCAATTGTACAAAATATATTGTTTTCAGATATATTGTGAAATAAATTCAAAATATTGCAATAGACGTCAGAAAATTAAGATGGATTTGTTTTCTTTCCCATTTAAGTGATTTCAAGTGATTTAGTAATCGTTAAAGCTTTTCTAGTGAAGTTGATGTTTGAAGAATGAGCAGAGCTGTTGATAAGAATGTGATTTAAAGGGCTAATATTTTTGATGGACTAAACTGAATTATTTTAATACATTTTATTTTCCCATCATATTTCTTAGTCAGACGGAAATAATATACAAAGATAAAACATTTAAAATGATTAAATTTTGAAATTCTTTTTTTTTGTTGAAAGAAATGATAAGCGTCCCGTTATCTTCAAATTCGTTTCCAAATACATTTAAAGTAGTTTTGAAAAATAATAGAAAGTATTTTCATGAAAATTAATTCCATGTGCAATTTATATTTATTCCTGGATTTTGAATGTGTAAGATAATCGCTTTTATTTTATGTGATAACTACAAAATTTGGAGTGGTAAAATATTTTATTATTGCAGAGAATGCATTTGGATATATATATATAGTGAAATATTTTTGGCTCAATAAAATAAGTAGACTGGAAAATGTCTTGAATGAAGAAGATCTAGAAAATAATTCTATTTATGTTTTTTCTAGACTCAAAGATCTAAAGAAGAAACTTATCTAGAGTTGGATTACTTCCAGTGATTTATGATGCAGAGAACATAGTTTTTTCTCTTTCCTTACCGTGAGAGGATGATATTGAAGTCTGTGAGAGAGAGAAATGGAGTTACAATAATCGAACTTAATTCTGAAAAGCAACCGGAAACTACAGATTTTAAGACAATTTTTTTCTTTCTCTTTCTGATGTATGCATTAAAGTAATGTTCAATTTTATATAGCCTCTAATCCTTACATGGAAATGAAAGTTTTGTCAGGATATTTATTGTACATAACTTTGAAAAAGCCTGACATATGTATTTATATGCTACATTTGAAGAGATATCTCTAAATCATACAGAAAATGCTTGAATCTTGTTAAGTAGCTAAGTATGAAACTTTGTTAATCATTGAGTTAGATTTAAAAAAAATATGTGTGTGCAGCATTATTTACAAATAACTATGCTGAAAAATTGTCTTCTAAAAATTACCTAAAACTTATATAAGCAATAATGTATTCACTCTACAGTTTGTCTGCTTGATTATAATATAAATAGTTCAAGAGAAAGTAAGTGCTGAATTGTGAAAAATAAAATATTACCATCTAGAAAACTTTTAGACGGAATGTTTGTGTTATGTTTTATAGACATTTTTACTTTTATACATTTATATTTCATGCAAATACGCTGCAAAAAGTTATTTTTTTATATAACACTTCACAAGTAAACACGCTTTGGTGCTTTTCTCAGTTATTTCCCATTCTCAACAAATACTACTTAAATACTCAAAATAGAGAACTGTACACACTACATGTTCCATTCGACTTTATTGCTATTTTCCACTTACTACACATCATTGGATTTTTGAATTTGAACAGTTTTAAGCACGTCTGTTAAATATCACCCTCCATTATCAATACAATGATACAGTCGATTTCGAAAACTTTGAGCCACCTTTTCAAGCTTATCGACCGGGATATTGTCAATTTCGGCTTGAATGTTACTCCGTAGGTCTTCCAGTGTCTTGTAGCGATCTTTGTAAAGCAGGAACTTAAGATAACCCTACAGGAAGATATATTCAGGATATATATTAAGATATATTCAGGAGGAGGTATGTCAGGTGAGCTCGCAGGCCAGTTTAGGTCTCCTTGCAGTGAGATCAGTCATTTGGGGAAGGCTGCTCTTAAAATATCCATCGAAACCCTGGTCTGGTCTGTGTCCCCATCTTGTTGTAACCCCAAGTTGTAGAGATACCTTTCTTGGAGAGCGGGTAAGAAGAATTGTTGGATCATTGTCACATACCGATCTGAATTAACACACGACCTTGTTCCAAATTTTCAGGTGTTCTAACGGTCTGCGGATATCCTTTTCTTTTCC
Organism: Trichonephila clavata; assembly: GCA_019973975.1. Classification (NCBI taxonomy): domain Eukaryota; kingdom Metazoa; phylum Arthropoda; class Arachnida; order Araneae; family Nephilidae; genus Trichonephila; species Trichonephila clavata. Next base: position 65,008 of record BMAO01019886.1, on the reverse strand, counting down.
TTTTTGGAGATATTCTATTTTGCTCTAAGGGTATCCATCCACGTTAAAACACATTTCAGTTCAGGAGGAACACGACTTCGTGGAGGATTATCGAAGTGACGACAAAAGGCACTTTGCACTGCAACCACCGACCAAACATTTGAGAAATACGCCTCCATGGCAAAAGCGCGCTGCTGTCTCGATCACAACTTGTTTGAGACTGAGAAGGGCAGAAACACAAGTATCCCACTCCTCCCCTTACACCCTCCGAACCCGTACCCACGTCCCTCCCTCCCTACGAACATAACTGCAACATGTTAGAAAAAGGAAGTTTCGGTGCTCCACTTTGTAAAATTCATGGAATTCCATTGTTTTGCACAAGTTGAATAATTTTGTTAAACAGTATAATAACAATTATTGTATAAAATATATACTTAATTATTGATAATAAACAGCTTTAAGTTTTTATCAAATGCGAGACGAGGTACATATTGATTAGAAATAAAATTTTGCTTCGAAGCCTAATAATGCTTCATGAAAACATTGATTTTTATTAAAATTATTTAATGAAAATAAATACTTTCCTTATGGTTTTATTTTTTATGTATCGACATGAGTGTTAAAAAAAAGAAACAATAAAAGCATTTATTTATGAAGGAAAATTTCAAAAATAATGACACAGTCAATAGCTACGAAAAAATGATAATTGAATTTTAGACATATAGAAAACAAGATTTAATATTTGTGAAAAGACTGCTGATGTAAGCCTTTTATGGTAGACATCTATAAAATGTATAACTTCTGATTTTCAAATAGCGCAGCGGATATTCAATTGAAGAAACTATCATTTTACGGAAACAGCAACTTTATTGTAAACGTCATTTTCTGTAGATTTTACTGAATTATGGTAACATAAAAAGATTCTTAATTTAAATATACCGGAAGTATTCTAATTGAAATCCCAAAATGCACTGTTTTTTTTTTTTAGTTTCAAGTTGGGGTTTTTAGTAATTTAACGAATTAAGAATTATTTCATTTGCACAATAAAAGGTCAAGAGTGAAAATTATTTTATTAAATTAATCATCTATAAAAATATTTTAACAAATATAAATTTTAGTATTTATATATATGTTGTTTATGTTCTTATCACAAATAAAGAATAAACCTTTTTTAAAATGCTTTATGAAATTTTTCACATTAAACTTTGATAATAACAGAGCTATATTTAAAAAAAATATTTTTAATAGCTTTATGCTTAAAAGAATCATATGTGAACATTTGTCATGTCATATTCAGCTTTTAAGTTTCTTTGTGTTTTACAATAGCTTTATTTTTATCCACTCCCAGATGCAAAGATATAGAAAATAAAATCGATGAACTAAGAGACAATTTACCGTGAACTCTCATTATATTCTGAATATATATCAGAGCTTTGTATAAATGCCAATGGTTCCAAAAATAAAGTTTTCCTTTTGGTTTGTAAAGTTTTTACTATAGCTATTTGGTACATGTATAAGAAATAAAAGTTTTAATATCATTATCCATTATTTGTTAAATGAAAGTAAATTTTCTTTGCATAAAATACAACTGTAAATGAAACCAGGATTTAATTCTTGAATTTTAATCGATAAATAAAAGTCATATAGATGGGTTAAGAAACTTTCTTCTTAAATTAATTCGTATTTTAGTTTTGTCCACTGAAAAAAACATTGTTTTTACTTGAAGCATGTAAAAACAAGATTCAAAAATTGGCGTTTGACTTATATATTGTAATATAAGCACATACACATATGTGCAGCAGGATCATATTCTGAACAAATGTACCGGTTGTCCAGAAATATTGGCTACACTTTCTAATTTTAATTACAAATAAACAAAGGAATTCACACCCATGGTTTATTATGTTCCATAAAGAAAATACCAAAGTTTTTTTTTACACTGTATAATTGAACGATTTCAATGTGCCTACCATTAGTCGTGTGCAACACATCGAGTTTATATAAGTAACGTCATATCAACTTATGCTAGGAAGGCCAGGTTTTGATTTTGACACTATACTACCTACCATCAAAATTTTTCATGCCACCTATAAATTGTGGATCTTTAAAGTAGACTTCGTTTATAGGTAGTCTGAAGTTTACGCTGTACATGTGTTCAAGATTTAAATTTGATAAACTTTACAGCAACTAGCGCTTGTTCTTACGGTGAAGCCATTTTGAAACGAGAATGTTGCAAAACGTGATTGTTGTACAATCTAGTTTGCATTTAATTAAACAGAAACTTTAATACTTTCATTGAGAAACATAAAATACCGTAAATTAAAATCTTTGTTAATTTTTAATTCATTTTTGAAAGTGTAGCTATACTTTTCGGACACCCTATATTTCATATTATCAACCCATATTAAGATTTTAAAACAAGAATTTTATTGTTTTAAAGCAATGCTTTTCAAAGTTTTAATATTTGCACCCCAATATTCAATCATAGTTTTCATTTCGCCCTAATCCCTCCATACACACAATAACAATGTATTTATTTCACTAATACTAAACTTTGTCGCTAAACTACACAATACCACTTTAACCTCTTAAGTGCCGCCGATGTATATATACGTCTCGCTCAGCCAAAGCATTAATTGCTACGGACGTATATATACGTCTCGCTCAGTCTATTACTATGGTCATATATATACGTCTCGCTCAGTCTATTGCTATGGTCATATATACACGTCTTGCTAAGTCAATTTATTGTGCTATGGACGTATATATACGTCTTGCTCAGTCAATTTATTGTGCTATGGACGTATATATACGTCACACTCAGCGAAAGCGCTAATTGCTACGTTCGAATATATGTCTTTCCGAAGTACGATATTTTACATGCAATGATATCCATACATTTATTCCTAAGGCTTTGGAATGCAATAAAAGCTCTATAACAGTGTTTATGAAGGATTTACTTATTTCAGAAGATTTTTGCTTATTTATTTCTTCCTCTCCTCTCTCTCTCAACACATCACATACGTGTACCTACGTGGAAAAAAGTGACATTCGAGAACGAATCGCATAAGTTTCAATCGGCTGATAAAGGATTAATTATAAACTGTACAATCTATGAAGATAAGTGATAACTGTGTGTTAATTTTTGTGTATAATTTTTTTATGTGACAAATAATTGTTATGTATAAACTTAGTTAGTATAAATAATGTTAGTTAGTGTTAATTATAAAATACATTGTGCAGTACTGATACATTTGTAAGTGTATTATATCAGTGTAATGAGTATTTTATTTTTTATTATGTCAGAACATATATTTCGTTTGTTTACTTTCAGTGAATTAATAATTTTTTTAAAATAATCTTTTCTTTTCGACTTCTCGATATGCTCGCTCCCCCTTGTAGAGTTACTCGCCCCTCTAGCGTGGTGCACCCCATAATGTGGGAAGCGCTGTTTTTAAAAAAAATAAATATGCGTAAAGAGTAATAATTATTAAATAAATACCATACTCCACCCCTTGAGTTTAAAAAAATATTATTTTTGTTAAATTTTAGCAAAGTTTTCAATATTAAGAAAACACTACAAATAAAATACATAGGTCATAATATAATTTTAAATTCTTTGATATATGTACTTCTTGACCTTTTTGAAGTGTAACAGAGTACAGGGTATGAAACATTTTAACTCTAATGATGTTCCGTCAAAATTAATTTATGTTCTAAGCTAAAAATGGCTGTAAATGTGGTTAAATGCAACTATCTAAAAACCTGAGGTTTCTTACACTCTAAAGAGCTTATAACATAAGTGCTACAAATGCCATTGAATTTTGCTGGATTCCTTTAGAGATATTTCATTTTTCATACAAAAACTGTCGTGAAAAAAAATTTCTTCTTCAAAAAACACATTTAAAAACATTTTTATAAGTTAGGTAAGGCGAATGATAGAAAAATAACTTAAAACTCTATCCAGTTTTGTATGTTATTCCTTCTTCTTCCTCAATACTTTTGCTTAGCTTTTTTTTAATAGCTCTAACATCAAACACCTAAAAAATGGCTTTTCAACCAAGTTGAATACCTTAAAATTAATAGTGTCTATTTTGCTACAGAAAGCACGACAGTTATACTATTTATTTCTACTGCAAGGAACTGTAGATTTAGACATACAGAAGGAAATTTCACGGAATATGCAATTAAAAAATAACAAAATCTTCAATATTATGAAAAAATAGCGAGTACATGTCAAACAGTTTTAATTAAGAAACACATTTCAATAGTAGAATCTCCATGAATTTAGCATAAAGGAATACGAGCAAATAAGAACAAATAGAAGAAACTCTACTAGTAGATATGACGCATTCATTAAATCTGGACGTGTCATAAAGCAAACTCAGTGAAACAAATTGGATAAGGACTAAACCTCATATTAACTTCATAGAATAAGCAGGACTTGGGTTAATATCGTTTTGACGGATATAACCAGTCCTCACTCTCATCATAAATTGAATCAAGCTTCCTTCATATGAGTACAAAATTTGGAGGATAAAATAACAAAATTAAAGAAGAAAAGAAACGACTTTTATTAAATTTCCTCTTCCTTGCTTAGTAAAATATTTCGCGTCCCTGGAGCTAAGGAAAGAAATTTATGTAAAAAGTAAGGCACAGAGACGAATACGCTACCATGCTTGTTAGGATAAAAAATAATATAAAGTAGTATATGTCTCTGTATATGTTTCACAATTGTTCAGAAAGAATTTGTGACCTTGGGGAATGAAACAGTAAAATTAGTTTAGAGGTTTGAGAACTTTAAAAATGTCGGGTAACATTTTCTTATTTCTCAGTTGAAAGAAAAAGCTCCTTACACAGTGAGATTTCGCCCCTAATTTAAAACACATTCTCCTTCATTTTAAGAACATGTGTAGTACATTGGTTATTTTATTTAATAAGGGTTTTTTAATGTAGTTTGTGTGTATATGCTTTGAGTATTGAAATTCAATTGCATTTCAGAATTTGAGGAGTTTTGTGTTTAATTATGCAGTTATAAGATAAATTGCACACAATTTAATTCCTTTGAAATAAATAAAATATCTAAAAAAATTACAATTTAATAATATAACTGTACTTCTTTCAAGTGTCAGAAAGAAAAAAAATAAAGGATACTATACTTTTTTACAAAGAAGAAAAACTTGTATCAACGATAAAAAGAAAGTTACTACATCAAATTTGAATCTTGGGCAAATAAAATATTAAACAAATCCAACTTAATTTCATGTGAATTTTAATTCTGTATTTTACTGCTTGAATGCTATTTATTACGTAATGTATGTATTTTTAGTAAGAAAACATTGACGAGAACTAACTTTCTTTATTTAGTTTAAGTTGAGTAACTTAGAGTTATAGGTAATGTGAAATGATTGCATTTACGCGGCGGTGGAATGTATTTAGCGGCTATACGTTAAATGTTACAATTACTATTCCATACAATCTGTCAGAGAGTTAATCTCATTTGCGATAAAATTTGACATGCATCTTTCAACTGGTATTCCAGATGTTTCATATATAGTTGTATCCTAATTTGTCATTCTACACACTCCCAAATATGTTTAGTTCCTTTGTATTCTGTAATAATAACCTTACTGGTAAATGAATAATTTAAGTATCACAATTGCAATTAAAATAAGAGAGCCATATGAATCATGTAGTTTTGTGTTGGAACATGGCTCAATAAGGGGTACACCATTAATAGTATTACAATTGAAAACAAGGATAAGCTAATGTATTTTTAAACTATTGATGTTGTACACGAGGTGCCAAGGTAGAACTATAATCATGCTATCATTCCAGACGTACTATTTTTTTTTTGTCTCTAACTGCTTGAGATACATGGTTCGACCTTCTATTAGCATACTCAAATTTGAAAATGAACAAGTCTTAATTATTTAACAGAACATTGTGATAAACGTGCTGTCCCGTTTATCGATGTTGAGGGTTAGAATAAAGATCATCCATAATCAGAACAAATCTAATTTATTATTCTTTCAATTAATTTTAATAACCCAGGGTAATAAATGCACACTTCTATTAAGTATAGGAGCAAAAACACAGTAGAAAGAATACTTAATATTTAATTATAATTCAATTAACTTACTTTTAGAATGCTTTGTTAATCTACTGTCTAAATTACCGTAATTTCGTTCTCAGCTATTCGACCTCGAGTCGTAATAAATCTAATCCAACTTATTGACTAATTCATCAATTGATAATCTTTAATTATTCAACAATTAATCGTCGAGTAACTCTCGACTACTTTCCACTAACCACTAACTACTAACTGCTAACTCCCAACCACTAACTCTGAGTACCTAAAAATAATGCTTAAAAATAATCCTTCATTTACTTAAACAATGACTTCTTCTTCAGGAGAAAATTTTCAATAGAATTACATTTAAAAGAAATATATTTCCACAAGAATATTAGTAAAAGGTTGGTGTATAGACCCGTTGCAACATGATAGCAGCTCTTCGACAAGCATCAAGAACGGGCCCATCACTTCTTCCGATGTATTTTAAGTAATTTTGCTAGTTGTCAATGCAATTTTACTAGTTGATTGATTGTCAAATAACAACCTATTTCGAAACTATACGAAATTAGTTGACAGTGGATCTCATAATTTTGAGCTTCAGTTAAATGACGAAGAGAACACCTGATCCGCCACTCCACCCTCCAAACTTCTTCACCGCGTTAAAGTGAGCACTTATGGACTCGGAACATTTAATTCGAAGGTACTACTGTGTATATTTGTCAGCATCACATGAGCTTCATCGTGCTTGACAAATGCTGGTAAACAGTAGGTTAATAGAAGTGATGTTTATCTTTGAAAAGGATGTCAAAACAATTCGAGTCCTTACAAAAATTGGTTGATTTGTCTGGCCTGAATTCTCATGGTGTTTTATACTCTTTACTTTACTGATGACTACGATACAGCAACCGCATCTGCCAACAACTTCACTCAAACGCATACATAAGATTCAAATGGGTACTTCCTGTGCTATACAGCCAAATATTTGATTGTGAAGATGTATTAATAGAATATGTATTCTATTAATAGATATTCCTGAAACTAAAACAGGGTTTCCACTTATTAGCTGTTTCATAAAGTACTAGTGTATAACAACCTGGCAACGGCTGTTGGTGTTTCGGGTTTCGAGTAAAAATTAGCCATAACTAGTTTTAAACTCAGATTTATTATCTCACTAACTTAAATTAAACAACTAAAGTTAGAAAATGCACTATGTAACTAATTAGAAGAGCAATCACACGGCTTAAGGATACTCTTATACCCTTACTCTTGGAGGACTTCTACGCTAGACTTCACGTTAAATATCTTACTTGTACAACCTAAAGTCGTACTTCTTAAGCTCACACACACATTCTTATAACCTATTCTCCAGTTATCAAAAATTTAACATTCAGCGACTATCTGTCGACAAACTTTCAGCTAACCTCGCGTATTTAAATGTCCACGATTAAATATAACAACTATTTTGCATAAATCTAGTCTTATTCGGGAGAAAGTTTTCAATGGAACATACAGTTAAAAATAAATAAATTTACCCCCAGAGGATTAGCTGAAGGTTCGTGGGTAGACCCGTTACACAAGGTGCATAGAAATGTAATGTACATGAACAAAGGTAGCATTCATTGGCCACAAAAAGCCAATACTAAATAAAAACTAAAGAAATTTGTGCAGACATTTTATAATATTCCGATTGTTTTTTTTTTCAGGATTGTTCCTATTTTTATTATTAATTCCGTTTTCAATGTCCAGTCTTAATTATAATGTAATGTTAGAAATACACCAAATGGAATAAATTGGGGGGATAGTTTTTACGAAGAAGGAATTAGCTAGTACATTAAAAAAATTATCATTGCTTTAAACATTTTACACGTACTTTAAATTGTCCATTATCTTAAAATAAATATTAAAAACACTAGTAAAAAACTTATCAATACTTAGATTTCTTTATTCTTGCAAACATTAAGCATACAAATAAATTTGTCAAGGGATAATGAAAACACAAATAGTCCAAATCAGTCACTTCTTCAGATATCTTTCGATCCCTTATTTCATTATTCTTTTTAGGAGAAACTAGTGAAACATAAAACTAATTACATTTGTCATTGATTCTTTACTTTAGGAATTTGTTTTTCCAAGAAAATAATTGATTCTGAGTTTATTTGTAAAGGTGAAAGCCTGTAAATGAAGTTAGCGCAACTATTGCTAACTAATAATTATACGGAGTTTTTGTTTATATGGGGTTCATGCAAATATAATATGTATCATAATCTAATGAAATAATCGATAATGTTTCAAAGTTTGCATCTATGATTTATGTTTCTAACATGAATGTTCCGTAATGAAATTCTTCATTAAGATGAATAATTCATGAAGATATTTATGTGAATTTATTTATCACTGTGACTAGATAAATTTGAGTACTTGCCCGTTCATTCCTTAGAATAGCACATTTTTTCCTTACGTTATTGGTCTATCACATTTATCTAATAATATGTGAATAGGTTGATAGTATAAAATTTTAGTTTAAAATATAATAAACAGTAATAAATATAATAAAATACAAATAATAAGAAATAATAGTCTTTTTCCCATAATAATATCTGAATATGAGAGAATGAAATATATATTATTTAGATAAGCAGTATATACTATACATTATTCAGTTGCTTCAATAAATAAATCCAACTTCTTAAAATAGCTAAATTCAATTAATAAATTTCTTTCATTTGTAATTTTATTTTTTCTTATTCTTTTCTCTTTTTTTTTTCATCTTCTCTGCTCAGTGTATTTTTCAATAAACAAGTATACTTTTGAGCTAGATGTACGATGAAAAAAATTCACAGCTGTTTTAAGTATTAAAAAATATAAATAGCTATCTATTTTTCCATCAAGTAATGCGTATGGAAATAATTTATAATTCAGAAATATTACTGTAATAAGCTGATAAAAATACAATTGAGAACACATAATCTAAAAAAATTGTAGATTAAATTTGATTTAGAAAAAACAAACAACTTTAATGCAGCCAATTTAAATGTTTATTAAATTTCCTTTAAGTTTTGGCTCATAAATATTTTGATAAAAGTTAAGACTTTAAATTTATATTTTGTTTTCTTATGAAATTTTTTTAGTTTAATTCCCCTTGCGGTGCATGTAAAGAAATTAAATATTTCCCCTTAAAAATTGAATAAATTTTTCAAACAATTTTACTACAGCCCTAATTCTGGAGTTTTTTTCAGTTCTTTAAATCAAATAATTTGCTTTTAGATTTCCTAAGTTTAAGTTTATTAATACCAAATCATGCATTTAATATAACGTTTTTCCAAACATGACTAAAACTCAATAATTTTATTATATTAAAATATTTCGAAGATGAATGCATATACTACAATACTCTCTCACAAGTGTAAGTTCTCACGATCAGTTATTCAAGAAATTATTCCTATGCAAAAATTATGTCCATAATTTTTAAAAATACCACTAGAGAGAGAGAGAGTAAGTGTTATATATACATATATATGCATTACTAATTTAGATCTTATTGTTAATCGTGGAAGGATACAGTTCATGCGAGGATTTAAAAGAAGGCGGCACTTATGGCAGAAAGCTACGAAAGGAGCAGCGTTATTTGCATCATTAATGAATTCAAAGCTTTCCTTGACAACCGAATTACGAAAGAATGCGCAGCTCTGATGGTGCACTTTTGGGAGAATCAAGTTACGGTTATCCCCTGCGAATGTTCTAAATTAGAGTTGAGAGTAAAACAGAACTTTGTGTGTGATTAAGTTGGACAGGGACGGTTGAATTACTACCGCTTGATTTTCACCTTCAGATTATCGTTAAAAGTAAATGAATTGAAAATTAGCATAAATTCAGCGTAATTTGCAGAGAATGAGAAAATACTTTTTCCCGCAAGTTATTTAACTAGAAGGGTTATTGAGCCAGAATGGGTGTGTTTAAGGAGAGTGGTTTTTTCACGAAACATAACATAAAACATTGAGTGCAAATGGATATTTAATCTTGATTTAATTTATCTTACTTCAGCACAGTTACTTCCGGTCGAGAGATCTGAATTTCTGTAACACATTAATCTTTCCAAGAATCTATGCACAATTTATAATCCTAATCGCTTTTAAAATTCCACCTGGATTTGAAAAATATTCACTACTGAATTTAGATATCCAATGAGAATTTATATAATAACATGATTTTAGCAAATGCTTCATACGAACTTAAAGACTGCTCGTTTATATTTTCATTTGGTTTTAAGAAAATAATTCATAGAAACAGTTTTATTTTTGTAAAGTTTTTGTTTTCATAAACTTTTTTGAATGCTTACTGTTAAAGTTAGAAGATATTGGTAAAAATTGCTAAACGTTATAACTCATTTCTAGAAAGGATTTTGAGTTTCTAATATTCAGTAATCCAACTGAGTTTCTGGCAAATGATGTTTTTACCCACAAATATGTCATAACGTGCTGTTTCAGAGGACTATATAAGTGTTCCTACAATTAACAACAAATATGCTAGTTGTTGCAAAACAGCTGAAACGGTGGCTAAAGCAATTAAATATTTATTCGAAAACGCTTCTTATTCCTGCTTATTCAGAGTATAAAATAAAAAAGATAATCCATACATATCATATTTATAATACTCTAAGAAAGTCCACATTCCGATATAGACAGAGTTTCATTCATAAAAATATTGATAAAAATTCATATGTGAATCTGTTCTGATTTTCACTCAGCCACAAGTAAATGGAGTTCACAGAGTATACGTGAGCTTAAAAAGTTCTACAGAGGGAATTCTACTGTTGATTCATTTCACTTTGAATCGTTACATATCTATGTAATTTAAAATTAGGGCTAATAAATACTTTCTTCCCTCATCCCCAAAAAAATGATACTTGCAATGATTGTCTATGAAACCAGGCATATTAGAGACTTTGTTTTCCATCGAGTGTTGAAAAATCAATGTCTCTCCAGAGGAAAAAATCTTCGAAAGTACAATACATAAAAGTGAACTTCGAAGACACAGATCACGTCAATATTATTTTGAGCTATTGCTGCCATACACTGCTGCCTTTTGCACTATTAAAAAGCATCACAGATTAGAAGGTCGATGGACTTATACAGTCCTGTACATTTCTACAATCAGATTTAAAAAGCTTCTCATGTTATATCCAAACGGTGGGACTTTGTGTCAAACTTTGAGCGAAGTATCTCCAAATGTATATAATACTGGAGTAGAAGACGGCACAATTAGTGTGATTTATTTTATCAATTCCAATACAAGACTTTCTTAAAATCCTAATTGAATAAAGGTATTGGAAAATTTTATAAAAATAATTATATGGAATAGTTTTAAGAAAATCTTAAATGAAAAATATATTTACCACTTTAAAAAAGTTTTTATCAAAAAAGAATACATAAAATACAATAAAAATACAAAACATATGTAATTTTTCGAGTAAGCATTAAATACGTTGAATTTACAGATTTTTTTCTCTACAGCGGTATACTTCGAACTTAGCATTTGAAACAATATCGATACGACATACTTAAACTAAAAACATCACAAAAAAGATCAAAAAACAGAAAAATACTTGTTTTTAAAAAAAAACATTAAGTGCTTTGCGCCAGTGGAAAATACTTTCCTATTCGAATTGTTTTCCCTTTTTACATAGCTAATTGAAGTTTACAATACCAGAATACAACGATGAAAAAAATCTGCTCATCCTTTATACACATGATATTAATTATATTTTAAAATTTCCAAAGCAACATGAGAGTGCAATTGTATCTATTCACAATTCATTATGTTTTAATGGATATATATATATATAAATATATATATATATATATCCATATTAGTACAAAGACTTTTTTGGTATCTTCAATTTCAATAGCTCTACTCTGTTTCTTGTTTTGTCTATTTTTATCCAATTTTAGTACAATATTCTATTGCACCATTTATTTTCAAGATATGTTTCTTAGAATCCAATTTATTTCTCTTTTAGCTTTGCAGGAGGTACAATTTTGTCTCTTATTATTTTATTATACTATATATATATATATATATATACATATTTAGTTTTCTTTTCAAAATTTTATTAAAATCATTTAGTATTTTTAGTAATGAATAATAGTAGTATTGTATTCATTTGAAAAGAAATGAATTATGGTAAGATAGATTATGTCTCCTTATTAGATACATATTATAACCTTTTCACTGCCAAAAATTTTTGTGCAATCATTTAATTAAATTTACAAGCTTATTTTTTAAAAATTTTAATCATATTAAAATAACGTTACCATAGACGAAGACTAGACTCGTTTTATCAAAATTATTTTATAATGATTTTATATCATTAATTACACGTTTTGATCAGTGACATCTATTAAATCTCTAACAGGTCGTTTTCGTAAAATATTAAAGGTCATAAATGCAGAGTAGTTATAATTAAACTTTAAATTTAAAGTAAAAAAATCATTTGCGGAATGACATCAAAATTGAACTGATTATGTTTGAAGAAGGAGGAAACGGTATTGCATATATAAGAAAAAAGTTCCAATAGATTACAACCTAAGCTGCATAGCAGAAGTGAATTCCCCCACATGTGAGGTTTTCAATCGAATTACTACGTTCTAGCATGCATTATACATTAAACCAGAGGTACTGTTCAACGTGCATGATTGTTTTTGTTCTTTTATGGAAAAAAAATGACTTCCAAGTCGTTTAACATTTGTTGCACTACTAGTGCAAGACCCGTCCATTACGGCAACCTTGTACCGTATTAGATAAGAAAAATAGGTTTTTAATTGTCCTTGGGCCACAAACTATAAGATTTAAAAATGAAAACGCCCGATAATTCTCTCTAGACTTGTGAAAGAAATATTTACCATTTTCTGACATGAATTGAAACTAATATAAACAGCATGTTTCTCTACAGTGTGGTGTATCATGGGGGTCACATTGCGAATATATTGCGTGATCCATGCCTTCAAGTCAGGTAAATTTGCAATCCAGTCAATTCTCACAACACTTTTAAAATAATCCCACAGCAAGTCACAAGGATTGAGGGCCACATTGCTGGAAAATGATGGATGTTAAATCTATCATTTCCAAAATTTCCCTTGAGAAATTGTATCTCTAGCCCTGCAATGTGTGAAGGACCACCAACTTACATGAAAATAATTCTGAGCAGACACCCATCCTGTTGAAGTTTAGGGATGACCTGGTTGCCATTGATGGTGCACATAGCATGACCCGCAGGCCCCATCTCTAAAAAAATGGCTCTACAATAAACGATACCATCAACCAGAAAAATTGTTACCTTTGTAAAATGAAGTGGTACTAGTGCAAATGCGAATTAAATACCAATTGCCCTTATCCAGAAATTTTGTGTATTGACAAAGCCTTGGATATGCAAATAGGCTTCTTCTGCTCCCAAAATCTTCTATAACCATTCACTGTCCACTTCCTTGAGATTAAGAGATTCTAGAATAAAAGTGAGTCTTACCGACAGGTAAGCAAGAATAAACTCCTGGGCATGGCTCTCGAGCATAGGTAGTTTTGAATGGATGACAATACAGGTTTTTCAAACATTTTTATGCACTATTTTCATATGCAAGTCTAAAGTTTCGGAAATTCCCTGTGTAATACACGTTTGCACACCACTGCTTATCCCTTCTTGTAATACAGTTGTCAAATTTACTGACATCGAAGCAAAATATTTTTTCCCTCTGCTTTCACTTCAAAAGAACATGTATCCTCGAATTTCTTAGTCATCCTTTTCCTAGTTGCTTGGTAGACAGCAGACTAAGACTTTTTTTCCCGGGCTAAGGTTTTTAATGATCCATAAAATTTTATAGTTGTTTATGTACAGTCACTACTGCTGCACTAGAGCTTCAGAAGCAAAGTGCGATCTTTCATTGAGAGACTAATGACAAGCTGCTCAGATCAAAGTTGCCTTAAGGCATGAACCAACTGGACCAGGGCCTCGGTAACAATAAAAACCTCGTATCGTTTTCCATTTAGCCTTAATAAGTTCATGATTCGAATAATTTCAACAGTTCAATATTATTGTCGGTTATATTCTCTGAAAAACTGATAATTTCGGACGGTATGTCAACTGGCTACGTGTGATAACCATCATCCACGTACATACCCCTACCACCATACTAGGGTGTGCAATCCCGTGTCGTATTTTCAATCCCGGGATTTCGGGATTACATTATCCAAATCCCGGGATTAGGATTGAACTATTTATTAAAAATACTTACGTATAAGCATAGCTGAAATTGCATAATAAAGCTGAAAATATAATTAAAAATTGATTTAATATTATTTTAATGAAACAAATAAAAAAAATAATTCATCATAAAAAGCAAATAAAAATTGTACCAAATGAATTTTTTTAAAAAAAAAAGCATTTCTTCATTTCTTGTGTTTCTGTAAATAAGCTTATAAAAACACAGCTCGTCCAGCATTTCATCGTTTCATCGTCTTATTTTGTTGCAAGTTCAGATTCTTTACTAGTAGGTATTATCATCATTAAATAGGAGTATGTTCATTTTATGTAGTCACCACATCTCCCTCCATTTTCAAAAAAAGAGACATTTCTCTTTGAATTTTTGATGACAGTGTCTCAAATCTAATAGACTGCATTGGTGCATATACTTCTTTGATAACTTTATTTAGTTCTTCTGCTACACTTAATGGTTTTTGTATGTATAAATTGATCCAGTTATTGAATCAGTATGTGAATTAATTTCAAGTATTATCTCATTTGAAATTGAAGGTATAGTTGCATGAGCTGTTAGTAATGCAATGAGATTTGAAGAGTCTCACTTCTTACAAGAAGGCCCGTTATTAATTAAAGGCATTTAATTGAAGAAGGAAATGTCACAAAATCTACTCTTGTGATGTTGCTTATATTATTGTGTAAGCATTGCAGCGAGCCATTTATATCCGTGCGACGCTCTCCCATACGAGAAATGAGAGCTGTGCATATAATTTTTACCTATAACACTTATAATTGCACTAACAATTCTACGTACATATTTCATAAACAAAATATAAATTTTTGAAAAATTAAATTCTTAGAAAATTTTTATGAAGAAACATTTAAAAAAAAATCAGACAAAAATTAAATTTCGGTATTAGTTATTTTAATCTCGGGATTTCAGGATAGGAAAAAACAACAGGATCCCGGGGCTGAAAACCCTACCAGAGGCCTTTCAAAAATTCTAATTGCCTCTGCCCAAATTAACTGACACAGGACATTCTAAGGGTGGGAGAAATGTCCGTTTTCTGACCCCACTCGCGATAGGGAGAAAGTTATAGAAGAAAATAAGAGAAAACATATTGAATTTCAGGGTTTAACATAGACACCCTCCTCGAACCCTTCAAGGTCCAACACGTAAGAAAACTGACATTAAACGCATACAGTACAAAAAAAAAGTAAATAAGATACATTAAATGTAATACTAGATACACAATACTTTGAAAAAAATTTCAAATTGTTATTCACAGACAAAAAAATTAAATCCCGGGATTAGTTATTTGAATCCCGGGATCACGGGATTTGAAAAAACCAACGGGATCTCGGGATCCCGGGGCTGCAAATCTTACATCATACACCCTCCTTATTCCTTCCGTCAAAAGGTGGCTGTCGGTCGCGACGGTTTGTGCGATTGTAAATAATGCATATTTATTTGTTTCGGGTTATTGTTTGTACGAGTATTTGACAACGTATACTGTGTACTGAATCCTACCAGGGACCCTACTTATCTGTAGGGTCTCAGGGCATCAAGAAGTATTAAGGCATCCCTGGCTCAGATGCAAGATGTGAAGATCGCTAAGTATCCAAGCGTTTTTATAACAAAAGGGTCGTGTCGTGCATATACCTTTTAATTTGCATGTCATGCCGCTTGCAACGCCATCTATAGATAACATTTGGAACTTTTTTCTTATGCCATACCGTTTCTCCCTTTTTCATGTATATTCAATTTAAATTTGAAATCATTCTCAGCCGTGTGGGTGGTTCTTCTTTCCTGCATTTCGAAAATGGGAGTTTAATTAAATGCATCCTGTATAGTATGCGTATCTTATTGAAATGACTGGATTTACACTAAAAATAATTAAATGTTTAATTTTTAAAAATTAAACTTTGTTTTCCTTAATCGATAGCTTCACATACAATATGATAATGTCATAAATATTCGAGGTAAAAAAAACAAAGCTAAGAGTTTGTTCTTACTTATCCATAAAGAAATTATCATGAAATATTAAAAATTTAATTTCTTGTTATTCCATCATCCTTATTTGGCATTGGTTTTACGTATCATTCCTAAAATTGGTCATTAAATAAATAATTACTTATTTTACCTTATAGAAATGGACTCTCTAAAGGATGAACAACATTTATAAGATGCATAACTGAATAAGGAAAAATAGAGCTGAAAATACTCCACTACGAAGTAATTTTTACGTATGTATGAAAAATTCGTAATATAATGACTTTTTGAAATTCATTGTTCCACTTTGAAACGCCCACGAAGTACCAAAATTAATTTTTAAACGCTTTAATATTCAAATATTTCATATATAAAATTTAAAGTAAGCAAAATCTCTATGAAAATATATCTATTAAGTGAAAAGTATATAGATGAGAGTTTATATCTTGTGTTTTTGCTTATACTGAAATATATTGGGCTGAAAATCATCAGTTGTGAAAATATGGGAATAAAAATAATAAAAATTTTTGTATAATAATATTGAACAAAATGTAAAATTTCTGAGAATGAAAAGGACATATGAGAATTTAAGTCTCCAAATCTTCAAGGTTGGAAATAAATATTTGAAGAGGCAAATTATGTTTGAATGAATAAATGAATTTTTTGGAATAGAAAATGATTAAAACATTTTAAAATTCGGGAAAAAAAACTACCTAAAAATTTTCAATTTTCTACATTAAGCATAAATTTGAAGACAAAACAGTATAGAATTCTAAGATTGTTTTGGTTGAAGATAAAAAAGTATGTTAATTTTTTTAAAAGTGTAAAAAAAATTAAAAGCAAAAAACTATCCATATATTTCATTTTAGATAGCTAAATAAATATGTCATATAGATGTGGCTTAAAAGTTAGTGATATCTAAGTCTCACGTCACAGACAGTTGCTTCATATTATATGTATGTGTTCGTATAATTTGGATTAATTAAATTGTATATCGGATGGGAAAAACGATTTGGTATTGTGTGTATCATTATGTTGCTTTGAACAATTTTATAATAGTCATTTCTGTTAGATTAATTGTTTATTAGAGGATTATAAGCGTATGTACTCGTGTTATATTGCTTCACTTTTCAAACTTTTTTTTTCTACAACTTTTTTGCACTATTAAGCAGGAATTTTCTGCTGAATGTAAAATTAGGATCCTATAAAACAAACTTAGGTTTACTCCCCCACATCAAGTCAGTTACAGCTCCAGAAAACATAACAGTTTTCCAGTTTCGTCAACTAATTTTTTTATATGTTTACTTATATTTTGGTGTGTTGTTCTTGGTTATCAAATCATTATTTATCCATGTGTTATTTTGTAGGATATTTACTTTGATCATATATATATATATTTTTTCCTCTTTTGACTTTTTTTCACTAAACATATATTGTGCTCCCTTAATCTTATACATTACCTAAAAGTTTCCAAATATTTTTCTTCTATAAGAAAAACGTAATATTCCAATCCCCCCCCCCCCCAAAGCTAGATAGTTGCAATCAAATTTTTTGTGTTACATTTCTGAGTTTTGGCTTTTATCCATGTCAAATACAACAATGAATTACGATGAATTTGTTCCCTTCATAAAATAAAACTGTTAAACAACAACATAATTTGATGATAAATTACAGTAAATGACTCTTCTATTACTTATTGTAAATGTGCTTAGCCATAACTATTTATTATTTTATAAACTTAAAAATTTTATTAAATTAATTTAATAAAATGAATAAAACTTTTCACTAAACAAATAATATTTAAATTATGCCTAAGTATTCGTACAAAAATACTATTGTTTTCATTGACTTAAAGCTTTATTCGCTTAAATGTTATTTAAATTGGAATATCCATGCAATAATTCAATTATGCCAAACTGTGAAGTAAATTGTTCCCAAAACACATGTATATTATACAAAAAAGGATAACACACACTCTCTCTCTTTCTTCCCTTAATCGTAAAAATGGATTTTAAATGTAATTATTTTGAAAACGCTTCACGAAATCAGTTATTTGAGAAATCCCTTTTCGATGTCTAAATATATATGTAGATAGATATAATGATGCTGTGTTTAAGTTACTATTGACTAAATAATCTCCTCTTATTATTTTAATCAAATAGTTCTTAAGCTAAGGAAAAACTATGCTAGTGTAATCACCTGTTGAAACCCACGAGCGGTCTAGTAATTAATCTTAAGTAAAACTCTTAAGGAAATAATGTATTTTTATTTTAATAAGAGCATTAGCACACATTTTGTTATAATACTCGGTTCGGGGAACTATTTAAATTTTCAGGTCTTTTGTTTCTGCAATTATAACAAACGGTAATGCGTTTCAATTTTAATGGAAACGAAATACATTTTCCGGATCCCTTTCCCTGTGGAAATAATTAGATAAAGGAATTGAGAAAGATTAAGGAATGGCTCTCTGGAGAGCAATAACATTTAAATGGCTGAAGACTCAAAGCATTGAAACTCCGAAAATCTCTCAACTCTCAAAGAGCTGCTGCCTTTCACTTAGCTCTTTTCGAGGATAATCATTAAAAGTAATTTAATGCCTTAAGTTCTAAAACCAAGTCGTATATAAGACGAGTCACGTTGCTTGTGATATAAAACGAAGAAAATTAAAAGCCTGATTTAGAATATACATAACCATGTAAATATACTCCTATATTAATCACTAAAGGTGCATTTAATCTCTTAAAAGGAATGGAGAACAGTTTAGTGCATCACAGTTTTGATGATAGTTAAAGTTTGTATTAAACTTAAATTATGACTCCCCGTAAAATAAAAAGTATTCAATTTCTCGAAATTAGTCACACGTTGACATTTTAAAATATTTTTTCTTTAAAGTTATAGGTAAAGTATAGGTCTGGCATATTAACCTCCCCTGTTTCAAAAGGCAGTTACAGACTAACAAAACAAGATGCAGACAAATTATTTTATTTATGAACAACAAATACGATGCATTTTACATTAATAGGTGTTAAAAATTATGTCCGCTAAATGGCGTCCTCCAATGGGGACACATTGACGAAGTCTTTTCCGAAAGTTGTCCGTAGTTATTCGCGTCATTTCCGGTGGAATGACAGCCACTGTCTGGGTGATTGCCTCCATTAGTACTTACAGGGTTGTAGGACGATGTTTGTATACTTACGCCTTTAAGAGTCCAAAAAGAAAAAATAATCATAAGATTATAAATCAGGTGACTTCCCTTAGGAGCCAGGCAATGACTCCTCTCAAAGAGAGAAGACGTCCAGGAAACAGCTCTCTCAGAATGCCCAGCGAATGCCATGAAGTGTGAGCTATGGCTCCGTATTGTTGTAACCCGATTTTTGTTTCTTCATGGTCGCCAAGAAACTGATTTATCATTATTAGGATGAAGATCTCGATCATGTGGCAGTAGCGATCTGAATTTACCGTCCCCGTTAGTTTAACTTCGAAAAGATAAGGACACCACTCATCAAATTCAGCAACGGCGCACCAAACTGTCCCAAGAGGACTGTGAAGTGGCCGTTGATGGGTAGCTGAGTGATTTCTGCTGCCCAGTGGTGAAACTTTTGCTTATTCGCAGTGTCTGACAAGTGGACGTAGGCCTCCTCAGACAAAATCAAAACAGTGCTAATGCTCTGAAGAACTTTCGGGAAAGATTTCATCAATGTGCTATCATTGGAGGACGCCATTTAGCGGACATAATTCTTAAAACCAATTAATGTAAAATAGCATCGTATTTATTGTTCACAAAGACTTTTCTCTGTATTTTTTGTTTGTTTGAGACACCTTTTGAAATAAAGGGGGTGGTGGTAATATACCAACCCCTGTATCTTCATTTATGTGGTACTCATTTATATATAGGAGAAAATCGTTTTACCCTCATTCATCACGAGATCTCCGAGTTAATTAAACAAACAGACTTGAAAACTGGAAGGCATGTTTCTTTAATTGAGTAGATAACTTCTAAGAAGGGGTTTTGTGAAAAACGAATTCTAAAGCTTTTGCGTGTGAGTTACAAAACAAAAATTCTCCCCTTTTTTGTGAATTATTAGACCTAGAGGCTTGAAATTTAGTGAGCATATTTTTTTTTGCTCAATAGAGATATGGTATGAATTATTTTTTGTGGAGGTCATCTCTAGGGGAGGCTATAGGGGATTAAAAGTTCAATATACCTCCATTTTATAAATTTAAGTCCTGTCTTTTTTAAATGATAAAATGAGGGCTATAAAAATTACTTGGAATGCCAATAGAAATCTTATAATACTAGGATTTAAATATCTCAAAATTTTTAAAAATTTATGTAGTCAATCATGAAATACCCTGCGTAGCTGGTGGATAATGTCGTTTTATTATAGAAATGAGTATTTTAAGTATATGTAAAGTAATGAATTGTGCTCTCGCACTAAACCGAAAAATTAATATTCAAATTTGAGCTTCATTTCTGTAAATACATTTCACCATCTCTCCAACTGCAAATTATACTACAAGATAAATTAGAGATAAATTCAATAAAAATATAAAAATTGAAATCTTATTTTATGCATATTTGAGGTTTTTTTTATTTTTTAGCATTATATTTTTCAATTTTCAAATAAAAAATAGTAAAAAAGAAACAAGAGTAAATAATAACTAAAACTTTATTAAAAATTATTTGACTTTTTTACAGTACATAAAATTCATTTTCACTTACAGCATTTTCTAATAAAGCGTAACTTTTGCTGAAATTATGCTGAAAGTCAACAAACAGGATTGCATAAAATTTTGTATGAAGGAAATATTAAACTTTTTATGCGTGGCTGTATTTTTCTCTCTTTTAAGTATAGAGAACAAAGGTAAATATCAAACGTAACAAAATGTACATGCAAATGAGAAGAATTTATTCTTCTTCTCTCAAACTTTAAAAGTAATTGCACATTTGAATCACTTCTTTTTTTAAAAAAAATAAGATAGCTCATTATGGTATTATTCGCAATTGCATTTGAAATTTTCTTTTCTTCACCCTCTGTAAAATACCCATTTAACGTAAAAATATATAACTGCAGTATTTGAAAATTGCAAAATAGCTTTTAGGTTTCAAAATATTTTAGCTCCGATTTCTTTTGAAAAATATTTCTTTCTCTCTCAAGGCACAATATTTTTTTTATTAGAAATCCATGCTTAATTTTAAAAAATATCTTTGACATTTCACAAGAAACGAGAAAAAAAAATATTTGAAACCTTACCAATAAGTAAAAAAACAAAACAACTTCAATAACAACATTAGTTAAAACTTTATAAAATATATGACGTTTAAAAGCTGAATATATCCTTTAATGTAAACGAAATAACTCGTATATTTTATTTTTCAGAAAAATACAGAACAGGATAAAAATTACAAAAGCAATTTTATGAAAATAAAAAAAAAATGTAAGATATGAAAAGGCGCAGAATTTTATTATCTATCTTAATACACCTACAGACTATAAGACAGCAAAATAATATTTATTGCAATTAACCGTTTTATGTGACATATATAACTGTACATTTCTTTTATTTATTAATTTTTTTGCGCAAATTGACAACATGCCTATTAATGATCTTGTAATTCAATAAGTTACCATAAAGAGTGATGAGAGTAATAATTTCAAAGTTAAACTGAGAACCATATGAGATGAAATATATACAATACTAAGTACGTATATTTTCCTTCTACAGTAATAAATATAAAGATGTTCTGTATACGTATTGCATAAAAGAATCTAAAATTATCAGGGCTTTGATCCAAAACTGAACCGAAAACCAGAAAAAAAACTGTTTTATTTTGGTCCGAATGAAAACCGTAATTGATCCGGAAAAAAAACATCGGTTTATTTCGGTTAGATATATTTTCAGACATTTTTTTATTGTAACCAATTTATCAATATTTTTTTTAATTTAACGTCAACCATACATGTATTATCATTACAAGTACATTTCTTCTTGATTTCCTGTTTTTATATTCCATATTACTTTTCTGTTTTAATTTTCCATGAAACTACTTGTAGAAGGCAAATTTAATTCAGTTGAATAAACTAGTATAGATGATTTTTTAAGAAAAATGTCAGTCTGGGCTATATTTTTCGCATCTCAGCATGCGATCATCCACTGATGTTTGTATAGACTGTTTAGATAGACCAAATCATGAACCCAGACATCAAATGTGATTTTGATAATTGATAACAATACCAATGCTCGCCTTTCTCTGCTCACCCCTCGTATTGTACATGCTGGTTTATCGTATCAATTCACATCATGTACTGATTAAAGAGAAAAGAATAAAGTCTTCTTAATTTTGATAGAATGATATTTTTATTTATGATAAAATAATATTTTTAGTGCAACTATGAATATAAATAAAATAAAATTATTCATTCGGAACTGAATCGAAAATCGCTATTTTTGGTGCAACAAAAACCAAAACTGAAACGATATATTTTTTTAAGCTGAACCGGAACAAAAATTACGGTTCGAAGCCTTGAAAATTATTTCTCTCTTTGTCAATTTGAATAAACTATTCAATTAAAATTTTATAATTATAAAGCATTTTGAGGCTCGTTTGAGGTTTAAAAAAAAGAGAAGTTTTTGTGTTGTGACTGACATAACAAAACTAAGTAAAAAATTTTAAAACTGCCATGATTGTTAAATGATACGTTTGAAATTATTATTCATAATTTATTATCCAGAATTTTGTATTTGTTGATATCAACTAATTTTTATGTGTGTGAGGGCAAATATTAACAAATCAGAGCAAGTTTTACATCAAACTTATACTATACTTATAATAAAAATATCTATTAATACACAAACTTAAATTGAATAAAAAAAGAATAAAACTAGAAATGTAACACACCCATTCATGGATCTGTATGAATAAATATTTATGTATGGTGTTTCCTCCGTTTATACTTTATGCTATATGTATAAATATTGTAATATTTCTTGCAGAGAAAAACAGTTTTTCGTTTTAAAATAAGTTTTTCAAATTCCAAACGTGATTGGTGAGTTTTCATGGCCTTATCCCTAGATTTTCGATGTTCAAGCAATATCCAGAGCTCAAATCCTTTACACACTAAAAATAAATGGAATAATGGAAACTACTGCGCATTTAATTTAACTGTGACTCAAAATATTCAAGACGTGTGACAATTCATATCAACATACATATCTGGTTTATTCGTATGTATTCACTACACGTAAATAAATCCATAGATTTTATTCAACTAGAAATCTGTTAATAAATGAGTAATTCCTATAGTAGCTTAGAGAAAATGAGTAACACATTAACTAATCTGATGCTGAGATGCATTGATTTCCAATAGTATATCATGCATTCATCATTTAAATATATGTAATAATCGCATAGCTTTTTATAAACTCGGAACAAGGTCATAGAATTTAACTCATAACTACGCTTTTTCATCAAAAATAGGCTTGATTCACAAAAAAGGGAGCTAGAAAGAGCTTATTTTTTAAGGAAACTGTTTTATTTTCCGCACTTTCTTATAATTGATTTCCTGATATAATAATCCTGATTAATTTCAAACTGTTCCATACTGGATGAAAAATGGTGCTCATTATGTAATCTATATCCAGCTGCGGAAAAAATAATAATCCTAAGCACTCCCATGAATCACTTTTTCTCATTGAAAATCAAAACAAGAGCATTATAAATATTGTGACTGGTGTGCGGCGGGAAAGTTCCTTCTCATTTGCATAGACAGAAACAAAATTAGTCTTAAGTACAAAATAACGTCCTTTAATGACTTCAGAAGCAAAGAGTATCTTCGCAACTGTTGATTAATGATACAGATTTTACGATGCTTTTATAAAGGTCATTTATTTGCAATGATTTCGTCGTAAAATATGTCGTTTAATTTTTATAGTTTGGTATATCGTAAGATTCATGACTAATTATAAAGAAATGAGTGACACTTCAATCTTTCCGAAAAAGATTTAATCACTTGTTGAGATACATATTTTTCTAAAAATATATTTTCATATTTATATATATTACGTTTAACCGAAGCTTTTTCAAAATTAGTTATTCTAATGAATTTCAAATGGGAATGGAACATAAATTGAAACATAAATTATCACCTTAAAGTAAATTCGTATTTCCAAGCATATAATACACACACATACAGGCTAAAACAAATATTTATCTTCTTATGAATCATTCCGAATCCAATCATTCCTCATTGCCTCTGATTCACTGGTTCTAAGAAAGAGTCTATATTAAACCATTTGGGCATGATTTTGAGTTTGTTACACTGCCTGATCAAAGCTCAAAATATACAAGTAAAGTATACAAACTTCAATGTTTATAAGTTTGCGGAACTGAATATATTTCAGGAGGAGGAGGGCGGGGGGTAGGGCTGAAATACCAGAAGTTTATATCGGATGAATAAATATTTCGTGAGAGAAGAATGTGCCTTAAGATTATTAACTCCTTAAATGCCGCGGGCGCATATATATGCCTCGTTCAGTCGGTACCCGTGGTGTATATATACACCTTTCCGCGATACATTTGCATTGCGCTTTAGTAAAACTATTCCAAAAGCTTTGGAATGCATTATAAGGAATTTGATTGTGTTTACTAAGGTTTTATTTGTTTTAGAAAAAGTTTTATTTATTTATACATGATGCAGTGCATAACTGAGTGCACCTGAATGTGAAACGCCGGCACTAGGGAGCCATTCGTACAACATTTCCTCGGCAGTTAATTGGTTATTAATAGTGAAAAATAGCTGTTATCTAACTGCTATGGGTTATAGTGCGTGCAAGTGTTTATTAACGTCGCTCTATGTAGAAACACCAGAACTATGACCTGAGTTGGCAACCTCCTCCTTAATTTTCCACAGCTTCCCAATAGAACTTAGAGCCTTGACAGATTTTACGAGGATTAAATCCTCTACAGGGAGGATATTTAGTACCAGCAGACAGGACCTCATGACATGACGAACTAGAACCTGAGACCATGACCACTAGGCTACCGTGGACATCTAACTGTAGTGAGAAGATGGAATCTAGTTTTTCTCGATTTTGTTCTGCATCACAGAAAAATTTTAAAAAAAAACAATATCAAATATTTGGGTAGAAAATTAATTGTTATGGGTACATTTGAAGATATAAAAATATTGAGTGAAACGAATTGACAATAAGTAACAATACCCCTCCTTGTTTTCTTAGAATTTAAATTATTAAAAATTTGCTAGATTGAAATTTAATTACTGTTATATACATTGGAAAAGTGAATATATTGACAGTAACCTAAGTTATTATTGAATATTGAGTTTGTTCGAGAAGACATCCCTAAAGTATTTTATTTGAATAGGACCATGATAGTTGTATTTTGTTTGTGAATTTGTCATGCTAATTTTAAGGTTACCGACAACTTTTTTTAAAAAAAGAAATAGAGATATGGGTGTCTAAATTTGGTATTTAGAATTATTTAGTACATTTTAAGAAAAATATGCTAAGATTAAGAAGAGAAAAAGAAATTATTATTATAAAATGGGAAAAAATTGGTAAAATTTTACAAAAAATAACACAAATGGGGTTCATTCTGTAGCAAAAGTTTATAAATAAATTTTCAATTCCGGTGTGTTGCTTTGTTATTCATTTTAAAATGACCTTCAGGATAAGAGATATTTTTATTTTTACTAAATCTAGAGCTCTTTACCTTAGTTATTATATGAAATTGCTTATAAAACAATGATTATATTAACATATGGGACTGCAAAATTTGTAATAAAACAGTGGTTTATAAACCTGAAGGTTAAAACGCTTCTACTATTGAAAGAACATACACAAAAATTCATTTAATTATTTTCAAAACTTTTTCAGAAATCGCTGTCCCCGTTTGAGCATTTAAAAAAACACATTGCGAGTAAAACGCTTTTTAAAGTATGACATATATCTTGCTTAAAGTAATGGTATCTGCTTTTATTAAAACATTTGTAGTTTTTGTTCTAGTGAACGGAAAATAATAAACTTGGTACTATTATAAATCTAATAACATGACCTATAAAATAAAATCATGAAAAATTGTCAACTTCTGGTAAAATTCATAATTTTACGGTAGCCGAATACCTGAAGGAAAAACTTATACTTTTGATGTAATTTTCTCTTGCTTTCAGAACAATCACAAACCCCTTCAAATTATTTAAGAACACTTAAGTCCATGCGTGTACCATAAATTTAACTAATAATTTACTGAGAATATCTCGAGTAGCATGGTAATCGCAGTCTTTTATGTATTATGTGTACATTATTTAATGGTTTTAAGATCAAGGTCTTTTAGTAATTTATAGAATATTTACATTAGACTGATCATTTTTTAGGTTATGTCCCATCTCGTGTTGCAAAAGAAACTAGAAGTGTATTTGTTAAGAGAAAAAATATTATAGAGTGCATTAGCTCCGATGTGCGAAAATGTAAAAAAAAAAATAGATAAGTAAAGCAAAAAAGTAAATAAGTTGCGTTGGAAGATAACTAGGAAGCTTACGGTATTTAAATTTCTAGTTATACACTACTTCCGAAATAAAAAAAAAGAATGTTTAAAAAAGCATTATGTTATGACCATGCATTTATTTATAGCTTATGTCTTAGATCAGAACTTTTTCTAATATATACGTGGGCTGTTTTTTAATTAAGGTCCGTTTGTTTTTAAAACAATAACGACAATATTTAGTTTTAAAAAACCATTATTTTAGGATTGTATATACATTTGCCTATTTTCTACATTGTTGCCGATTTTATCACTTGTAATACCTTAAAACTACGTTTTGAAAACCCTCTTCAAAGAAGTATGTCGCCTGGTCGGACAGCCAAGAGTTCACGGACACTTTCACTTCTTCGTTGTCACTAAAGCACTTCTCACCAAGACTTTGTTTAAGGTACCGAAGAGTATTGCAAAACAAACGGCGTGGCATACTGTCAAAAGGTGTTTTACTCCTTCACAGAAACGCAAGGTCCAACACTTCTCGAACTTGGGAGTTTTTCTAAGCATGCACTATACAAAAGCCTCAAACTTGCTCCCCCAGTGATTTTCACCTTTTCCAGTACCTCAAACCACCTTTTCCAGTACCTCCAGTACCTGAACTCTTGGCTGTCCAACCAGATGACAAACTTCTTTGAACAGGGTTTTCATAATGTAGTCTTAAGGCATGACAAGTGCATTTATAAAATCGGCAAATATGTAGAAAAATAGGCAAAATATGTACAATCCTAAAATTAAGGTTTTTTTTTTAAAAAACAAAACGTTGTCATTATTTTTTTAAAAAACAAACGGTCCTTACTTAAAAAACAGCCCTCGTAGATTATTCAGTTAATACAATAACTCTTTAAAAAGGTAATGTAGTTCTTACAATGCAAACAACATACCTTAGAAAACATTGATAAAGTAACTGCAATAAATTCTTGAAGTTAGTTGCAAGCTTGATGACTATTTTAGTAAGTGAAAAGTATAATCACACACACTCTTAATCTGAAAAGTTGTTCAACAGTCTACATACAGCATACATAAGAAAATATTGACAAAGAAAGTGCAGTGAATTTTTGAAGTGAATTGAAAACTTCTTGACTATTTAAATATTTGAAAAGTATCTTCACCTATACTCTTTAAATGAAAAGTTGTTCCTTATAGATAGAAGAATTTATCTCGGATTGTAGATTTCAGAAATATATATCTTAGAAGAGCATGAATTATGTATTAATGCAATTAAACTTAAAATTAACTAAATGATTTTCTTATAATTTTGAATTATACACTAATTGAAGTTCATATATAATTTTGATCATTAATATGTCTGAATTATTATATTATGAAGTATAACATTTTAATTGATTTAAAAATCAATTACACTGATTTACTTAATATTGATTACCATATGTATATAAAAATTATACTATAGTCTACTACTTTCAGTCTCTTATATTATTAAGAAACAGAATTTTCATTCAAAAAGCATTTTCAAGACTTCTAAAATAGAAAAAAATAAATACACAAACAAATGAGTTAACATTTGCATAAACAAATGAATTAATATACTATAAAGATATTTTCTTAATAACTTTATAGTATGTTATTGATTGATTTACTATTGACATTTTTAGAAGCAACAAGAGAGAAATTGATGATGGATCTCATAATTTCAAACCATACTCAAGTAACAAGAACGACCACCGAGCTATAAGACCTCACTGTTTAGAATACCACATCACATCGACGGGAAAGACAGTAGAACAGCACTGTACACGATGGTTTATAAGTTACATATATATGAATTATATATATGAATTATGAGTATAGATTATTATTGTTCATACATGTAAAAAAATAACAAATTAGTTCTGTTTAGAAATGTAAATAAATAATAAAATACTACAATATTCACAAAAAAACATGAAACGTTTAAAATAAAATAAATTCGATTAAAGTAAGGTGTCTCATTTTCATGTGATAAGGAAGTGTTTACAAAATATTTCATAAAATAATTAGCTGTAGATTTTATAATATGGTGCTTTAATATTGAAGATAATTAATTAATTTCATTAATGAAAGAGTGTAAGGAAAAATGAGTTATTTTGATTTCAAATAAATGTCTTACTTTTCTTCTTTGAGATATTGTTATTGTGTGAAAAAGGTTTTCCAGATTTTATGATAGTAACGAGTTATTGTGGAATTTGACTTTTTTTAACCCCAATTACTGTAATAAGTTATTTTTACTCCTATTTTGCGTACTGAAATAAATAAGTAATAGAAAAGAGCATTTTTAGTTTATTTTTTGAAATTCTTCTCGTTTTCATATTTAGTGTTATTAAACATTGCATGTATGGATGTTTAACTCCTTCATAATTTTTATAATTACCAAAATAATAATTATTATTTTTATAATTATCCTAATGGTTTTGCTTTTAAGCAATAGCTAAACATTGAATAATAAACTAATTAAAATACTATGGATAATTAAAGTAAGAATTAAAGAAAAAATAATGGCGATTTATGTTAACAGTTGTTTTAATCTTAATTTTAAGAAATGTCATGTATTTAAAGCATATAATCTTAAGAAATGTTTTTAATATAGTTATATATATATATATATATATATATATATATATATTCATTTCATATAAATATAAATATTAGTTGTATTGTACGTATTTGTTCAATCCTTTAGAGAACTAATATAAAGGAAACTACTTATATTACTGAACAAAATTTCGCCATCATTAATTCTGTCTTAATGACGGAACAGGAAAAAAATATATATATTTATACCACACCTTCTTTACAAGAAAATAAAAGGAAAATAAATTAATTAAGCAGCTCAGGCTTACAAAGAGAACCTTTTTATTTGGGAAAAAAACAAGATTATTTTCTTTATATTTCCCATGTTGTCTTCTTCATCGTAATAGCCTAAAAAACCATGTTTTCAACTAATGAGTAGAATTAATAATTACGCCTGGAGATATTTTCATACTGACATAATTTTTTAAACATTTAACGTCGCTTAGCTTTTGATGCACTCCCGAAAGAAATTAAATCGAAAATTATGCCTTTAACACCTCCTAAAATAGTAAGTAAAAAAGTGTGCAAGTAAATAAATTATATTAAATTAAAACAAATTATAAACTCTTCCGTATGATTATTAAGACGTTTAAAATTTTACTAAGCATTAAAAATGTATTTAGTAAGTTTTAATTTATTTTTTCAAAAGTGCATTATAAAATTGAACATAAATATAGTTTAGCATTTACATTAAAAATGTATTATTATAATATTTGCAGAATTTCATTTAAGGTATCCGACTGCCCTAAAATTGTGAATTTTGCCAAAAATTGACAACTTTTTTATGATTTTATTTTGTAGGCAAACATCATTCTCTTTATAAAAATGCTAATATTTTTATTTTCCATTCTCTGGAACTTAAACTACATGTATTTTTGTGTACACAGATGCCACTATTTTAAGTAAGATGTCATATTTTAAAACGCATTTTACTCGAAATGTGTTTTTTAGAAAATGCTCAAACGGGGACAGCGATTGCTCAAAAATTTTTTTAAATAATCAACTGAAATTTTTTGTGTATGTCCTGTATAACAGTAGAAGTGTTTTATACATCATATTTAACAATCACGGTTTTTTTAAGGAATCTGATATAATAACTAACATAAAGTTCTCTAGTTTTTGTGAAAATTAAAATATCTTTTATCCTGAAGGTCATTTCAAAAACGAATAGCAAAGTAATTCATCAAATTTGAAAAATCGAAAATTTTTTCATAAATTTTTTATACAGAATGAGCCCCGTTTATGTAATTTTTTGTGAATGTTTACCAATTTATTTCCCACTTAAGTAATAATAATTTATTTTTCTCTTTTTAATTTTAGTATATTTTTCTTAAAATGAACTAAATAAATCTAAAAACCACAAAAATTACCCATATCTCCAATTTTTTTTAAAGTTGTCACAAGTAATCGGATACCTTAAATATTTCTTTTTGGACGTTTTTAAGAAAATGAATAAAATTGTTAAATTTAATATTTTTTAATAAAGGTCCTTCTAGAGCTACACAATTAGCAATTCATAATAAATTGATTAACTATTGATTATTATTTATTCTATAAATCTATTAATTCTTATTACTTTATTCTGATAAAAGATAAGTGTTAATCGAATATGTGTGGGATCATATTCATTCGTCCTAATACGCTTTATGAGAATTTTTTACTCCCGTTGCATTTAAAATGAACTTATCCGCAGAATTCCATGACAGGATGTGTTCCTTTGAAATATACCTCAAACACGCGTTTAAACCAGACAACAGGATAACATAGACAACCTAGTTTGTATTATTAAAGCCCATGAAACTAGGAAGTAATATAGCGGATATTGCTATTAAAGCTATGGTAATGTAAGAATATTTTACGTTTGACTAGAGTGTTAGTTAATAATTAAAATTTCTGCAAACAAAGTGAAGCGTCATGAAAGAGATCCTTTTACTAAAAGATTCTTAAAAGTTTAATTTTTTTTTAAATATTATTTTATCTGAACTGGATAACATTAGAAGAGGTTTACTTTAGACATTTTACAATGGAGTTAGAAATGTTAAGAACACGCCATTTTAATTTTGAATTATTTAATACAATAATTTTAAGAAAAATTGGCGTAAAATAAAATCATATTACAGTTTAATAATGGGAAAATAGAATCCTAATAAGAGAACCTCATTGCAGATTTTTTTTTGCTAGTGATGTCTTAAAATACAGCATTTATTAATGAACGTACAAATTAAATGCAAAAGATGTTCCTTACTACTTTTGACATATGTAATAAACTACTTGTAAGATCAGTAATGTACATTATTACATTCTTTAGTTCAAGTTCGATAGGAATTTGTAGATTCAAATAACTCCTTTTCTATGTGTTTCTCTTTCAATATCACTTACTATTTGAGCAACAAGTGGTTCTTAAAATAGGGCAACAAATAACAACAATTAAAATAGATATGACTGTTTTATTGAGAACTAATTTAAAAAAAGGGGTTCATTGAAAAAACTCCCATAATTAAGTTCATAATTTTATATACCACGGGGTGAGTGATGCCTCCCCTGAACCAACTTACCGTGAGCAGTAAGTTTCAAATATTAGAGATAGCTTGATGATTATTCTGAATGTATGACAACAAATTATATTCATTTTGTTTAATATTTCCGCTGTTTTTGCATTGATATACACACAGATTTGATGACTTAAATTAGCTGACAGGTAAATTGCAAAGCGTTATTCAATTGAAATTTTTCCTTCGCGAGTCAATACCTTTAAATGGTACCCCATTTATGAAAATTGGACGTAAGCATATCTTTCATTTCCCAAGTTAGATAATGTAAATGAATATTACACCCAATATAAAATTAGAAAAAAATACATGAAATGTATTTTTTAAATAAATTACATAAGTCTTTGGCTCAATTTAATTTTTTTTTTATTTATAGCTCATGCATTACTCATAACTTGTTATCATTAAATACTTTGAAAAAAGCAGAACATATTTCAAATTCAGTTTATTAATTTAGGTAAGAAATTGGATTTATTTTCTTTAATAATTACGTAGAGTTTCAAACAGTGAGATATCATTCCCATTAACTACAATGTTATTGTAATCAAACAGAACACTTGTAATAAAATTAATAAGTTCCTATAATGATTATAATAAAAATTCAGTAGAAAACGATCTTGTTAAAATTTATGGGTCTCTTGGTGCTGTAAAACATGATCTACCGCGTATAAGATCAGTTAAACACTGAATGAAAGGTAATTAGCTGAGTTTGTGTTCCTATTTTGTAAACGCTAAAATATACGAAAACATTTTAATTAGGACGTTTTATAGTGTTCTTGTTTTAGTTGATTGAAAAGACATTTTGCCCCCAATAATGCTAATAACAGGTCAAATGAAACTGCAAGATATGTGATCCTATTTCGAAAAATTATGGTTCAAATACCTCGGCAAGAAAACTTTATTGGCTGTGGTAAAAAACAATTTTTATCCAACATGCTGATCATACAAATTATTTTCTCTAACTCAAATCGTATTTGCTACCCGAATTGTATACATTTTATGTATTATGCAAATATGTAGTGAACCTCAAGATCAATATAAAGAAAGTATTTCCACGAGGTATTACTTAGAGCTTATAGTCATGAAATAATATTCAAACAATGAGTATTGAGATAATATTCTAGTCTATGTGAATATAAGCACAATGCACAAAACTCGAGATAAACATTGATTTCGAAATATTTCGGGTGATCCATATCTACCCATGTCTATCCACAAAGCTGTGAATCAACTAAGGTAGATAGGTCATGTGATCAACCACGATTTCAATTATGCAGATCATTTAAAGTAAGGTTTTTAAGATAAATTTGAAGATGTATCAACGCACACTTATACACATCACAAAGCAGTACAAGAGATCAGCGAAAAAGCTACAATCTTAAGCGAAGTAAGTACTAACCCGTACTGGTTAACACCTGCACCCTCAGTAGATAATGTCTCTCTCTTTCAGCATTGTAACTTTTATAACTTTAACTTGAATCAGTTAGAAGTGAGGATACAATGTTTGTCAAAGTTCTACTGTAGACTGATAAGGCATACATTTTCCACATTAAATGTAAATTTGACAGAATTCTAATTATATGCCCCTGAAAAACCTTATGATCAAGTTAAAATCTTTCATAACATTTTATTGTAAATTAAAGTTTGACGCGGAACGTTCAATAATAGTCTAATTGGTCCCACTTTTTTTGAGGACACCTTAACTGTAGCCCGACCCTTGGAACTTCTACAAAAGGTAATGTCGCATTTTGTTGAAAATATGTCAATAGTTCAACTCCGAAACATATGGTTTCAATATGATGGTGACTCTCAGTATAATACTTTAAAAGTAAAGCAGTGCCTGGCTGAGACATTCCAACATCAAATCATCCTGGATAGTTTCTAAACTCATCTCTGATTTAACCCGAATAGATTTTTTTTCTGTTAAGATACTTGAAAGAGTACTTGCATGTGACCCATCATACGGCACATCAGACATTTCTTGCAACATTACATCTTCATTGTAATATTTTTATTAAATGGATTAAACTAAGTAATAATATTATGTCTCCACATCCACAGTTGGCTCCTGGTGAAAAGTGATTCGACTGTTATGCAACATTGTTATATTATAAGTTTGGGATTCTCAATTTACACATCTAAATGTAAATAATTATTTAAAAAATGTACTGAAATATACTTTGTACCAAAAGTATTCAATCAATTGAAAAACTTTGTTGATTACTCTCGAAATATGTTTAATGAGGAACTTTTTTATTTTTGAGGATATTAATGTATAATGGAATCTAAAAACTAGTCTTGATTAATTGTTAACAATTAAAAGTTTTTCATGGTATTTTAAACCAAAATCAATTAATCACATAACTTCTTTTGAAGTGTCTTTATAAATATGTCATTTTTTAATTAAAAATGTCAAGTCAAGTATCAGTGTATCGTTGAAATGTGGCAGATTTCCGTATATAGATGCATACAATTAAAAATGTATAAAACATATTTTTTCTTGAAAAAATGAATTATTTTAGACAGAAATTAGTAAACTAACAGAATATTCTTCTGTATTGTTTGTAGAATAGCTAAATTAGAAGGAAGTACAGTGTTGGGTATAGGTTTCAACATATAAAAAAATCATGCACACAAGTTTTTTACTAATGTAATTCAAATATGAATTATACCTTGAAAATGTTAGTATTTTTAAATAAAGTGCTTTTAGCAAAAAACCATCGTTCCCAATTTTTTTTTAAATAACATTTAATTAGAAATAAATTGCTATGTTTTTCATTGGAATTGCATATACTCTTTCATACTGCCATTTACATTTGTGTAGTCGCTTTTATGACTTATTATTACGGGAATTATGTCGAAAAACACACAATAAGATCTTGAATAAACAGTAAACCAACAGATTGTGTATAAAAATCCGATTTAGTGCATAAAAGAAAACAACATTAATCCTTATAATGTTTTTCCGATATAAGCTTGTGTATTTCTCGCACAATTTCAGTTTATTGATGTCTTTCTACTGGGTCGCAAAAAACACCAGGATTTCCGTCTGGAAGCAAGCGAAGTGTTCTGCTTGTAGTAACCATCATTAAGATTTGCCAGTTTCGCAATACTTTCATCACGTTCACAACGATTTCGGGAAATGGACCTAAATTGCTAACCAATAAAAAAGCCTGATCCTAGAGACTGAAAGCTATTTTCTTAAGTCTTTCACTCGAGTGACCGACGGGAGGAACAACTCGTAAAACAAGAGTAGGACATCTGAGACACAATTGGAGGGAAGTTGCACTTTTGTTGTACAATACATGTAATTTCTTGTTAACTTTATGAAGGTTTCAGTGAGTTTCTCTTTCATCAGATGGTGCATTAGAATGAACTTTTTGTATCCAAAAAGAAAATTACGATTTGATTTCAGTCCTTGTAATTTCATGTTGTGATAAATACATATTTAGTAGAAAAATTATTAGGGATCTTATTGGTTGAAATTTTATTACTATCAATAATTAAAACAATTTTCAAGTTTTTCTTTTTGTAAGCAAAATAATGATTTAAACAAGCTTCGCTGTATTATTAACTAAAATAGAAACTAATTTTTTTAAAAAAAATAAGCTAAAACTATGTATTTTATTGAAAATATAAAAAAGACGTTGCCAAGGAAGATAGGACGTTAGTATGTTAGCTTATTTCTGTTGGATGTTCAAGTGAAAAACCAATGTTGAAAAGTGAAAGCGAGTTCCTAAAAGAATCAAAGAAGATGTTTCACCAGATAAAAGAGCGAAGTATAAAATGGTTACTATATAATACAAAAAAATCTTTGATTCATTATAAGAGATAATATGGTAAGTTTTTTTAAAAAAATACATTTCTGTAAAAAATAAATGTATTTTGTTTTGCTATTCTCTCAAGGTTCACAAACAAATGTATGTGCTTTCTTTATTCCTTAACCAGTCAATTTTCTTGCCCAAAATATATATATTTTTTTAAAAATGCACATTTTTTATAGTATATCTCCAATTTTAGTACTTTAATAGAAGGAAAAAATGGAAGAATTTTGTTTTTATTTTCAATTGTAAAATTTTTAAATTGTTTTTATTAATTTTATAATCGTGAGACACGAAACCCCTAAATGTTTACTTTTTGTGAGTACACTTTGCATTATATTTTCTATCAAAAATATTTCATATATCTTAGTGGATAAAAAAAAAATTATGTCCTTGCGTCTTTTTCAAACTGTTGTAGATTTTGTGCGTTTGCATATATATATGCACACACAATTTGAAGAATGGTTTGTCATTACAATTAGGACAGAAATATATCGCTTTTGTTTTTGGATTGTCTTTCTACTTCCATTTTTCTTATGCAACAAACTACGCATTATTTTATTGATCCCTGTTCCTCATCGAAAGATCTTCAAGAACCTATATTACTGCCTTCAAACAAAAAAAAATCTCCGTCTCCCCCCCCCCCCAAAAAAGAATCCCGGATGAAAAACATTTCAGTACCATGGGCAAACTACATCTCTTAAAGACACTAGCACAAATATTCTCACCATAAAAAAATACGGACAAATCAAAGACAGAAAGAAGAAAATATCAGTGTCCGTAGAGCGTACAAGCAAACCGATTGCGGTCAATTTTAGGTAGCCCATACGTTGTACGGTAAATCGTTTAAGGGGAGGTGAAATAAAAATCATTTTTTATTCAGCGAACTTAAAAATATGTAATTCAAAATTATTTTTTCCAACCTGTCTTATTAAAGCTCTGATGCAGTTTCACCATTTACAGGTTTCAATGCTCTTTTATTATAAATGTAAGACAAATTCTACAGTGTACTACTTAAATTTTATAATTATTTGATTCTATTAATTGTATATTCATATTTATAGTTCTACAATACCAGTGTAGAGCTTTTATTTATTTATTTATTAATCTTTTTGCTATTTGAAATTCATAAAAGTAGTTCATTAAATAATTTAATTGATTTCATATATGCTAAGTTTAATAGAATTACCTATAATACAATATAATTACACTTTGAAGCTACAAATTACGAATTAATCTAAAAAACTTTAAAATTGAGAACAATAAAGTTAATATGAAATTATTACTCTAAATTTAAAAAAAAAATTCAAAGAAAAAAAATTTAACAATTATTTAAAGTTTCACATTGATGAAATATTTTGAAAGTTATTTAAATTATTGAACAAAATGAAGAAGTATTTTTATAGATTATATAGTAATTAATGAATGCTTTTAAAAAGCATTTTTTATAATTTAATCTTTATTGTTTCTTAAAAGAATGCATTGTTATTTAGTTACTGGAATTTTCCCCTGAAAAATTAAAGTAACTGAATATTAGAATATTTAGAATATAATTTTATTTATATATAGTAAAGATACATATTTATTTATATCTAATTACATTTGCACTTTGTTCTTAAATAATTTATCACATTTTCTAATTAAAAATGAAATCGATCGAATTTTAATTGGGAACTATCCAGTGTAGAAATAATGAAAAGGATTAGTTTTTCATCATCTATCCAAGGGGAAAATAGATACATAGAAGTCTAAAAATAGATGGCTTGTATTATATTTTTGGATATTTTATAGTCGAAAATGTTTACTTATATCACTACCAAAACAAACTGTCACTTCCACTTAAAAGACAAAAGAGAAATTGCTTACTTTCATTTTTTAGAGTGAAGTTTATTGTCTTCACATGTCTTATTATTCTTTCTAAAGTGGAACTGAAGTTATCAAAAAGGGATGGGAACAAAATAATACCTCTAAAGAATAAAGTGAAAATGTTTGAAAATAAGCTCTCTGAGAAAAAGTATATAGAAGAAATGTTCTAACAGGTGTTGAAATTCTTAAACTTCAAAATAACTAGGAATTATTCTACAGAAGAAATATTAATTTCGTGGATAATATGACAAGATCTTCGATTTGGGCAGTATATTTTCATAAACTATGAGAGAGAGAGAGAGAACTAAAGTTACTCTCAACGTAAACTGTTCCTTCTGGTTCTGAAATATGTTTTGGTTATAG
Organism: Trichonephila clavata; assembly: GCA_019973975.1. NCBI lineage: Eukaryota > Metazoa > Arthropoda > Arachnida > Araneae > Nephilidae > Trichonephila > Trichonephila clavata. Next base: position 26,993 of record BMAO01019886.1, on the reverse strand, counting down.
GAAATTTTATATAACGGAGAAAATTATCCTCAGAATAATTTACTGCCAGACATCCTATTTTGAAATTTATGGAGCAGAAAACACTTATTATGCTATGTTATTAATCAGACGCAGTATTTGAATGAGAATATTGAGGAAAGATCGCCATCAATAAAATCTTTTCGGAATTAAAGGAACAATGAAATTTTGTACTCGAATATGAAGAAAAAAACACCCCTTTTTTATTTTTGTTTGTTTGTTTTTATCATATTTTATTGGTCTTTGCTTTTTTATTTATTTTAATGATTTACATTAAAATTTAAATAAATAAAATCACCATGAAAATATACTGTGATGAGAATCACAAATTTCAGTTAACACTTCTAATTGTTTTTTTCTACTAGTTGTGAATGAATCTTAAATATAAGTATTGTTTATTTTAAGAAAATTAAATTGTTAATACTATACTTTTTTTAATAATTTAAATTTAAATCTTTTGAGTAAAAATATTATGTACAAGTATTCATGATACAAAACTTATATTAAAGCTGGTTTATTTATACATTTCATCTAAATATTTTTGTTTAATTAAATGATTCCCTCTCTCTGCTTTTCTCTCTTAAATTTTATATATAAATACGAAAGCGAGTGTATATTTATAAGAAGTAAAGACCGAAAAAAAGTAATAAACATGTAGAACATATATGTTTGAAATGCCCTAATCAGATCTTTGGAAAGTTGTGGATCTCTTTTGAATCATTCCTCTGAAATATAAGTTAATATCATCCGAATACTTATATATGATAATTAAAAATAATTTTTCAGGAGTTGCAATGTTAACTAAAAAATTAAATCTCATATATAAATAATTCACTGTTTGATTAATACTCAATTACAATTCATCTTAGATGAATGTTTCGGTAATTTTATAATCTCTACTTTCCTATAACGTGATCAGAACCCCTAAGTACGGAAATCAGTTTTAAATATAAATTTGAAATAGAGAAATTCAATTTCCATTAACAACATAAAACACGATTCTAATACCCCTAAGCACATTTTGTGTATAACACAATTTCTGTCTAATGAATCTAATTATCACGTTTGTAATTCCTTCATGTAAAATAAAACGCTTGTTCTCTTAAACAAATGCAGATTACTATCGAATTACATCTAAAACTAAATTCAAATAAATTAGTTTATTGCAAATTTGCACGGAAAAGGACACAGATGGGTTCTACAAAATCTGTTCACGAACTCGAGTTCTATATTGAGGACGAACTTATGAGCAGTTGGCTGCATTGATTATCTAAAGGAGAGAGAGAACTCTTCGAATCCCGGAGGTAATAGCAACGAAATTCTTCGAAGAATTCGCAATTTATTCAGCGATGAGGAAGAATCTGGAATAGAGATCCACTATTTATCACTGACAATGTTCTGACATAAGTTGGCGACTGGGAAACCATTTGTCAAACTACAGAAACACGTGCTCTACTGCGGGCGTTCATTTTCATTTCAATAAGTTGAATCCGATGACGAAGAACACATTTACTTAAAGTATTTTCCATTAGTCTTTACGAGTATTTAATTAAATAGAAACGGAAGAAAGGATAGACTGCAAACTAGAATAAATCTGCAGACATAAAGATCCAGAATAATTTTGTCTACCGGCAGTCATTAAGTTAGAGACTGTTATTAAATATTAAATGAATAAAAATTTTACCTCTCTTATAAAGGTTCTATAAATATAATTAAACTAAACTATCATTACTTAAGGGCAGTGATTCTCAACTTTTTTGTTTCAATACACATTTAATAATTTCAAAATTTGGCAGCACAATAAGAAAAAAAACAAGTAATATAAAAAAAATTAAATTAAGTCAATCCCTACTTTGAATGGATGCATAGAAAGTATATATATATATATATACATATAGGAAGAGAGTGAATTAATAGTAGGAAATGATAAAAGAGCGTGATTTGTCTGCATTGTTGTAACAATGCACACCTGGTTTGGCTAGTTTGGCTAAAAAACCGGTTTTCGATGCCAACTTTTGTCATTATTTTAACAGTTACATTGTTGCAACGATGGAGACGAATTTAAGTTGGCGTCGAAAATCGGTAATTAATTAAATTAATTAATTAATCGGTATTTGATAAATTAATATTTGAAAAAAAAACGGTTTTAACATCAAGTGCCATCCTTTAAAAGTTTTTAAAAAAATATTTGAATTTGATTGAATAATTAGATTATTTTATTAACGATTGGAATAGAGAGTATTTTATGAACGACGAATTTTACTTATCTATGAATACACTAAGCAAAATAATTTATAATACTATTCAATACAGTAAATAAAATAATTTGTACGACAAAGGCAACAAAATTTTTATTGAGTAATTAATTACTAATTAATTAAAATAACACATTTAATGCGAGATTTGAGTTTCATGATTTTTGATAATTTTGTTAATATTTGATCGTAAAAATGATATCGTCACTCTCATTTCGTCTGTATTTAAAAGTTTCGATATTATTTTTTTATTTTTGTGTTTTTTAATGCTGAAAATCCGTATTCACTCAAATAAGATACAGAAAACGTGTAACTACTTTTAAATCTTTTTTCGCTATTCTGGGATAATCGCTTCTAATTTAATCTGAATGAATTTATTGACTATTTTGAATACTTTTAAATTTAATCTGAATTATTCAGAGCGAAATTCTTTCTTCCTCATTATTCAAAGTTAATTTGGATACAGATGTATCCCTTATCACAAATGGATTACATACCTAAAAAAAATTTATATCTAAAATTAGGAAGTAATGAATAATTCTCTCCTCTATATTATCTAGTATCAACAATTTTATGTGTGTGTGAATAGTTTAGTTTTATAACATTTCCGAATGATTTCCCGATTTTTTAATGTTTTCTCATAGATTATTTAATAACTAAAACAAAACAAAAAAAATGGTATACTTTAAGAATTTGACCTCTTATTAAAGTGCCGTAGTACAGTGGCTAAGAATCACTGCTTTAGAGTTAAATTTGACAGTTACGAAGTTATATGACGTCACTATCAAATCTATAAATTTTTAATGCAATATTGTAGATCTTTTGTAAATGGAAAAAATGTAGGATAATGAGATATATACGGTTTACGGAATTTTAATTATAATGATAATAAGTAAAAACCTGGAGGAATCTGTAAAAATTAGATGGATATATTATAATAAAATACTTATATTGATTCTGAGAAATGCAAGATCACTCTTTAAATGAATATTCATTTTGGCCCAATATTTATTTCTTTGTTCCCCTGTTTAAACAGCAGGCAGCCGGTGTTGCGAAAATCAACCCCCAAGTTTCGTTGCAAAGGGATAAAGGGGTGTTATTGATGAATATAATCCCATTTTAGAATTATTAGACCTACAGACTTGAAATTTGGAAAGCATGTTTCTTTTGCTGAATAGAGATCCACCAAGAACAAATTGTACGGAAATCGAGTCCAATGCAGGTTTAGGGAGTTGCTGGGGCGTATAGATAAAAAAATTCCTGTTTTCGAACTACTAAACCTAAAGTAATGGAATTTGACATGCATCTTTCTTTTGTTGAATTAAAATCCACCAAGAAAGAGTCTTACGAAATCGCCTCTCAAAGATGGTACGGGGCTTATTAACAAGAAAAATGGACTATCAGATTTAGACATAAAATTCGGTGAGTATGTTTATTTTAATATCCATTAAAAATGGGATTTGTGGAAATTCACTTTGAGGAAGAGGGTTACGGGAGCAAAAAATATAATTTTACTTCTATTTTAGGAATTAACTTTCATTCCTTTTCAAATCAAGAAGTGTGAGTTATAAATTGTTCAATACTGTCAAACGCTTAATACTGGGACTTAGATATTAGAAGTCAATAATATATATATATATATATATGCCTTTGATATAGTTCGATTATGTTTACTTTATTCAAATATCAAGAGTTTGCTTTTAGGTTGCATTTCTTTAAAAATCTCTGTAAGAAAATTCAGTTAAGAAGAGAGAGATTTTAATAAGAAGGTTTATAAAGGAATTTAAAAAAAAATATTTAATTTATTAATCTTATTATAAACTTCATACAAACATCTAATACGAAATTTAAAGAGTTTTAAAAAATTACATCTGACACAAATTAAAAAAATAGAAATAATTGGGTAGAAGTAAAGGATTACTTTGAAAACAAACGGGAAAAATTAACATATAAAAAAATCAATAAATACTGTTTTTAAGCAATTATTTACTACACTGAGATGCAATTGCTTGTGCTCAAGATTCAAAAATGGGGATAGCATAATTGTTTACTATTTACGAGAAAATATATACACATGAAGAATTAAAAATGTTTTAATTCATCACTGAAGCATAAAAAATATGCATTATCCTAATATATTATTATTTCGTAATCTATTAAGAAAAATAATGAATTTGTTCCCTCTCTGGAAAAGTTACTTTAAGTATAATATATTGCACACTAAACAATCCTATAGGAAGGAAAAAATTTTTAAGAGTAATATTAGGTAGAAAATATTTTTAAATAAATAATATTTTAGTAATTTCTGGGAAATAACTTCCAGGAAATTTAAAATTTAAAAATAATTAGGAGGAAGTTTTCGAAATATGTTTGGTGAGAAGTCAAGTTAGTCTAAAACGTGAACCATAAAGTGACTAGTAACTACCATTAAGTACGGAATTTGCTCATTTTTTATTTTAAAAACAGTAGGACAAATTGGATTTGATGTTTGCATGTGCTTCAAGGAAATATTCATGAAAAAATATGTAAAATAACTTACTTAGCCTTTTTTATGTACTTCTGTTTCTTGCAAGCATTCTATAGTTAAGCTCAGTTTCTTGTCGTTGGTTATTTAATAATTTATAAACAAAGAATTTTCATATAAAGTGAAAATTTGAGTATAAAGCTTTGAAACAAGCAAATGTTTTCATGTTTTTAAACTGGATATTTTAAAGTTGAAATTAAGTTGAATCACATGAGAGCCATAATTGAAATTACACCTTAGAACCTTCAGTTTTTATCATAAATTTAACATGAATAAGGTTCTAAGACAATTTAAATGCTTATAAAGCACATTAGTTTAATTTTTATATAAAAGAACAACTTTTGGGGACTGAAACCCGTTTTTTGTATCAAAAGTTTTTAAAATTAGCATTTAAATAACCATTTCAGAGAATCGCAATTGGAGAAAAGTTTAACAATATTAAATTATGAAAGAAAACCAATATGGTAATTGAATAATTTTAGGTATGATATAACTCTGCATTTGTTACATTATATGAAGCAAATTTAAATAACAAAAGCGCATGATGAAAAAGTTATCTAATTTTCAAGTGATACACATAAACCTTCTTACTATATAGATAAATGTTAACACATGATTTCATAGTTTGATCTGTGATTTGATGAATATTGCACTGACATTCTCTTTTCCTTTTCATTTTGTCCTTTGATTTTTAAAAGATTTAAGAACTGCCAGCTAACTAAGATGAATTTAAATTAATATTGTATATTTAGGTCTCAAAATGGATTGCTTACAACAAAATTGCTGCTTCTGATACAGCTAGATCGTTGATGTCAAATTGAGGCACACGAAATTCAACTAGGCGAGGGGCTAGTTTTACATCTGTCGTTATCCACAGCTTTGAGCACCATGCAGTTGACAATACTTTTGACTCCGTTACACCCCAACTTTGAGAGGATTAAGTTCAAAGAATATTTAGAGTGCTCTCATGCACTAAAAATTTCCAATCATCTAAGACCACCTTTCGACTTGAATCCAGGCATTAAGACACAGCAGTCAGGACACTAAACCCTATTCCACTCTAGGAGATTACTTTGGTTTAGTTACTATGTGAAATATTTTCTTAAGCTACTTGTTTCTAAGCAATATACCATTCATTTTTAGAACGTATAGTTTTAAAAAAATAAATAGTTGTCAACAAGTGATAAGTGGATATGATCGATGGATTGGGATTGCAAAAACCAAAAATAATGGTATCAAACATCAAAATAAGAGTGTAACACTTTGTACAGTAAGTAGGATGTAAGCTATTTTTTGTACGTATAAATGTGAGGTTATTAAAAAGACATACTAAGGAAATATTTCAGATGCTCTTCGAATATGATTTTTATGACGTACAATGTGTCATACAAATGCCAATTGAAGCTTAAATATTACTTTTATTTTTAGGAGAAAATCGACAGTGGCCATGTCGTATGATTATACGGGACGTAAACGATCCCTGGAGTATTTGTTTGGCTCGGATGTCTAGTACAGGTTCGCATCATCAGAGCTCAGGTGCTTCCCTCTAGTCCACTCTTCCTCCACTAGGTGTCAAAATTACCTGCGGCGATTGGTATCTGCCTCTATGGCACTGTACTAAAAAGAGATACCAGTTTCCAGAGAATGTACTAGGTCTGCAATGGTAAAACACCAACCCACATCTCAGAAATTTTAAAAAAATTAGACAGCATGGCAAGAGTGTTAGAAAAAAAAATTAAAATTAAAATATTTTACTCAAGTTTTAAAGTATTGCTTTAATTACAATATTTTACTAATTTATTACTTATAAACCAAACATAAAATCAGAAGTGTGAATATGCAGAGTGTGTTCCACCCAAAATGATGTCACTACTCAATCAAATAGATGTAAGTAACAGTTTCTCCGACAGAGGATTACAAGTTAATCTGATAGATTTGCGAGAACTGTATGGACATAGCTTTAATTGAGAATCGTAATGCAATACATTAACATGTACAAAATATGGGAAAAAAGTATGAAAAAAGTATTATGTATGACTGCAAAAATAAATAATGAAAATTTAGTTAAAAATAAGTATTAATAAAAATTGAACTATTATTTTCAAAACATGTTAATGTACTACCCGTTTTAAATTAAAGGTAATTCATTGAAAAACTAAGAAAGTAATGTAAATATATGTGGTTGAAAATAAATACAGATAATCCAAAGTTTTTTAATTGAATTAACTGCTAATATATTAATAAATTAAACTAAAATAATTCTTTATCTCTTACAGCTTTATATTTTATCATTTGAGTATATACAGTCTAATTCACAGTTGTTGTTTGTACAATAAATTCACAACATAAATCTAAAAAAATGTTTACATGTATGAACTGTTATTACAAAAGACAAAATTGGCATTAAACAATATTTCAAAAAAGTTTTTCAAAGTAATACAATTTTTCTACTATCTATGTCATATTTCAAGTCTAGATAAAAACTTAGAGAGGAAAACAAATTCTGTGGTTTTTTTTTTCTTTTAATGTTGCGTGACATTATGGGGTTGAATAGAAAAATACTTGAAAACATTGGCAGAGAAGAAATACTTGACTACAAAAAGCAATTCATCACTATTAAATGGTGTCATATCAATCCTCCAACCTAATACGCAGATATATGACAAGAGTATTGATGAAAAATGAGCTGAATCGTAACCACACGATGGTAAACTTGATTTAGGTGGAATCCGCAAAAGTATAGTATTTGACAAGTTAAGAAAATTCGGTACCCGAAAAATGACCAACCTATCGCTTTTTTTAATTTTTATTCAATCTTATTCTTTGCATTATTATCTTTCGATTGATATATTACTTTTACTTCTCGGAAAGTTAGAAGTTGGATAACATTTAATTTAAAAAATGTAAATTAACAAATTAGACAATTCGACAACGCTCCCTTTATAGAAAAAAAAAACTACAAAAAGCGTTTTGATAAAAAAATATCTATTTCAAAAGGAGAAAAAATAACTATTTTTTAGAAGTTGAAATATATAAAGTAGGATATTATCGAGGCATTGCAATAATGTAATTGTTTTTCTTTGTGAAATGTGTGCATGTAAATTGTTTGAATGAATGCCTTTAATACTAATAATTTCAGCTCTTATTCCTCATATGTTTTTAATATAAATATAGTACTTCAAAATTATGAGAAGAAAAAAATCTAAAAAACCTATTTTCTCTCATGACAGAAAAAAACAACATTTTTCTTGAATTTTCTTGTGCAATTAATACTCTCTAAAAATTGATCATTTCTAAAAAATCTATGGGTTGAAAAAATACGAAAATGCAATTATTTTAAGAAATATATAAAGCTAAGTTCTTAAATTGATATTTTAAGTTTATTTAAGCTTATTATAATTAATTTTTCAGAATAATAAAATTTAAAGGATTTTTTTCTCAGTTCGTGTTTTTTGATACATTAGTGCATTCAAAATGCTACTCCTTCCACAATTATTTACCAGTCACTTCCATTTTTTTCTTGTGCGTTATATGTAAAACATGTATAAAAATTAAGGATCCATTTTGCTGCAAGCTGAACAATTTTCTTTAAAAAACATTTAAATGTATCAGGTATTGGCTTTTTCGTTGAATTTTAGCATGCATATCAACATTTTATATTTTTCTCCAAAACTAAATGAGTAATTGTAAAATCGATCCCTGGAGTTATTTAGAACATCCTTAAGAATATTACAAAAACAACCCTTCAGTTCAAACAATTAATAATTACAAATGGATTAAGATTTTAAAAATTCCCAAATTTTCTTCAAAACAATTTAATTTTTTAAAATTGTGTTAATAATATGTGAAAAGTTTTACCTCGTATTATTTTCTTGAATAGATACATTATATGAAATGCTGAAATATAGTTTTTAAATACATAAATACAAAAAAAATGTCCAAAGGGTACCAAGTCCTCTTAAAAACAAAATGATTTCAACTATGCTTGCAAAATTGAAATAAACAAATTAGATACATTTGCTATATTTCGTTAAAAAATATCTTTCTGCTATAAGACACTATATTTCAAAACTTCCTTTTGATTTTAAGAATAGCCAAGTATAAGTTTCATTTGTGAGATCATTTATTTGATGAGATATGATAAGGCGGAATTATATCATCTAATAACTATTTCCATGATAAAACGCTTCCAAGAAATTAATATAAGTATCATTGATTATTGTTTGTGGATGTTTATTTTTATTTCTACTTGTTGCATTAAGACTCACTTTGATAACAAACAACTTAGGTTTAGAAAACAATTAAAGACAGTGCTCCGTTCTATTATATTTAAAATTAATTGGACTAACTAAACAAAATGCGATAAGATCATGTTGTTTTTATCAAAATATATATGAATTTGTTTTTTAACGAAGTGAAACCATCCCTTTATTTGATGTTTCAGAATTTTTTCAAGCCACACAAAAGTGTTGAAATGAAACAAAAGTTTAAAATAATAAATTTACCACTTTGTTTGTAGTTATTATGTCAATTCAAGAAAAAATTTAAAACATGATAAACATTTTCTCTCTAAACCTTGGGGGGGAGGGGAAATTCAAAAATTAAATTGCCGTAAATAAAGAGTCTTGATTTGAAACTTCAAAAATAACTCATCTTAATTATATTAATGTATCTTTATCTTGACACTATATTTATTTAGAAAATTTCAAAAGATGCATACGTAATTGAATTATTCTGTATATAATAACAAAATTATGCAGTTTAGAAATAAAATTTTATTTATTTTACTTGTATTCAAAACTAAGAAACTGAAATACTTAATATTATTTTATGGGGAACCACAAGAATTTTACCTTGAATTATGTTTTTTCATGAATATTACCCCACACATTCACAGATTTTTTTTTTTACCATTCTTAGAGTTATTAGATCCATTGCATTAAAAATAGAGCAGCGAGTTTAAAAGTATACATACTGAAGTATGGAAATGAATGCTCAAAAGTTTGTACAGCTTTTTAAAAAATTCATTCCAAAAAAATAAATTAACATAATTGAAAACTAATATTTTTCATGTTAGTCTAATAATGAGCGGATACCTGTAATTTTATTTGTTATTATAATATGTTGGTTCTTTTGAGTTTAATATCCCGAAAAGAGTATGGCTGATTTAAACTGGATATAATCTGTCTTCAAAATTAAGTTGAAAACATATTTTCGATACATATTGACATGGTGTACAAAAAATTTAAAATAAGATATTAACAGCTTTTAATGAAGATTATATTGTAAGTCCGACATTCTTTAAATGTCAGATTCACATTATATTTTTTTATAAATAACTCGTTTTTTTTATCTTAAACTAGAAAACAACATTTCTTGGGAGCCGTCTTACCTATATCATAAGGAAAGAGGATTCTGCAGCGTACTTATTCGTTTTTGCCCGGCTAAAAAAATCCACTAATGCAGAGTAGAATACTAGCTTGCGGCAAAAAATGGTGAGCTGCACCCTCTATCGAAATCTCGTTACATCCCTCTTGACTTTAGGAATCAAATATTGATGTGAAGGGAAAGAACTCTTTTCCCTGGGCATTTTGTAGATCTTGGAGTGCAAACAGACAAGATGGTCCTTATCATAAATAAATAAGTTCTCAGAAATAAGGAACAATAAAACATATACTAACCCTCTACAAAAGGGTTTTTATTTTCAGGTTTGGGAATAACCTCTTAGTTGCTGTCATGTACGATGATAGGTATGTGCATCTGTCACAGTATACTTTAAACCAAAATGGATTTGTATTGTCAACAAAAATTTCAAAGTTTGGAAGTAAAGGAAAGAATGTGCATTGTGTCTAAAAGTTTGAATCTTATTTTCTCGAACGAAATTTATTGTACTGAACAAATTTATTGCTATATAAAGCAGTTAGAAGGAGTTTGCTTCAAATGACTGTAGGATAGAGGTAAATAGGTGATATTTTATAGCATAAGTCTCTCGGAGAATTTTTAAAATGTACCAAGTAGAATTTAGTTTAAATTGTATAGTTCTATTTTTTTCTTACGTTCTAAATATAAAATATTTTTTTCTTTTGTAATTTGTAAGAAATGTGTGCTTATAAAGCTTCTTTCATTGTAATATTATCACAATTATATTACTTATTGTACACGTTTCATTAACCATTTATTAAATGAAACGAGTGTAACTTAACAGTGTTAAAAGTTTAGCTTATAGTTAATGTGCCATACATCACAAAGCGTTTCCTTTTACTCTTTAACAAACACACCCACATAGATATCTAAGTACATGTATAATGATTTTATTGTTGTTTGAGATGTGTTAAAGTCGTGTCAAGATAAATATCCGGTTAGAAATCAAAAAATGTATTTATGCATTTTATATATAAGATAAGATAATTGAAATACCTCTCCTTTCAAGGGCCAAACAACAAAGGAGGCAGACGAAACCTTTTCTACATTAACAAAAAATTAAAATTACAGATAAAAATATAATGGGAATGTTATAAAGACATGTTAAAGTGAATGGAAATTGTTGTTATTTTATTAACTATGTAGGCGGTTTTGGTGAAATACTTAGGCGACATTCTGCTTCTGGCAAATTACTTGCTTAAGCTATTTAGTTATTTTTCTGTGAACAGAAAATTAATCAAAACAGAATATAAAAATTTTTAGCGCGGGAAATAAAAGAAATCGAAATTTCAAAAAAGGATATTCGTAATTAAGATACTCAGAAAAAATAAGAAAGACTAAAGTTTAATTTAATACTAACCTAAGGACACAATTTAAATCAATATTAAGTTGTTACATGTATATAATTAAAAATGTAGGAAATGGATATATATATGAAATAAGAAATAATGTACAATATATAATGTAATAGAAAATGAGTAAAATTAAATGCATTCCAAAATAGCTGTAATTTACAAATTTATATTATAGTTTTCAACAATCGACTTTATATATATAGTTATGAATACTTTTCGTGAAATAAGATATTTTATTGTAGGGATCAAGCTTCAAATTCATGCAGCACTAACGCCAGTGTTAGCTGTACTACAGTATGAGGGACTCTGTAGTGCGAAGCTTTCGGTGTACCATTAATAAACGAGAGTAGAATACAATTGAACAATATAACATAATACCTTCAACTAAAATAAAATGTACGACTGGTTCTAATGCATAGGTTCTCAACGTGGGCGGTAACTCCCCCTGTGGGCGTTTGAGGTTTTCAGGGGGGCGTTGAGATGGCACGGAGGGGCTTGGGTAGATTAATAAAAAAAGACTAAAAAAAACACGCTGATTATGTACTAGCAAAAGTAAACTTTAATACTGTTTACTTATGTTGATTGCATGTATTTAAATCATTCCATATCACATGTATGAAAATTCTCATATTTCGGTAGTACGGGAAGTGGATGAAAAACTTAAAAGATTACATTACATTCAGACCTATATTAAATTGAATGATATAGTGCATTTTAATTTCTGTAGTGCACGTGTTGCCTTTGTCTGTGAGTAGTAGGAAACATGTTTCGTCCACTACATTTCATTGCGTTCTTTTTTTTCAAGAAACATAATTAAATATGTTAACCAGGAATTAACGTGATTCTTTAAAGGCTGAAACTATCAATTTATATTTATTTTGAAAGTAATAGTTTATTATGAATTACTTCGTATCATCAAAACTCCCGCCTGTCTTTATAACAGGTAATCTAAAAAACTTTTATTCCCCTCTTTTAAATGAAGAAGAAATTCAGTAGCACACATTTCAATTCCAACAATATTCAATTCCACCTATGACTAAAATATATATTACACAGTTAAATATATTTGTGGCAATAGATATTTTAGATTTGCAAGTAAAAAAAACTGGGATTTTAGAAAAAAAAATTAAATTAAAGAAATACATTCTTTTAGTAATAGGATATTTTTTAAAACTTAACTCTTGTTTTCACCATGTATTATGTACACTCTTATTTCTGTAGAGTGGAAGGGGGCGGTATAGAAATATTCACTAGACAAGGGGGTGGTGTCAAAATATTCACTAGAAAAGGGGGCGATATCGAAATATTTATTATAAAAGGGGGCGCCTGTTCAAAAAAGGTTGGGAACCTATGTTCTAATGTGTTACGTCATTCTTACTCAATGGACCATGTAAATTATATGAGATAAAGCTAGTCATGTGATTATTAAGGAATCACAAGCTCCAAATTTTTGAAAAGAAGACATCTTTTAAAAGATGAATAATCATGATTTTGTAAAAATTTTTGCCACCTATCAAAAGATTATTTCTATTACGCTCAGTGTGTAATATATTCCAATTAAAATATTAATTTAATACTTTATTTTTTATAAATGTACAATAAAATACATATCAAAGCATAGCAAGAAATGTTAGGGTATTTATTTTGCATGTAAAACAACAAATAAATAATCACTTAATTAATAGTTGCAGATAAACCATTAAACGTTTAAATAATATAATACGTTATAAGAAATTATAGTACCTCTTATCATTTGTGCATTCAAGACGAAGACTTAATATACAAATTTTTAGCATGTACAGAGTAGTGGCAAAAAGTCCTCAACAAACTCAATTACTCCTACCAATTTTTGTGCTTGATTAAATTTTTTATATGAAATTATTACCCAATTTTTTTAATGTTTTTATTGATTCTGGTGTATTTTTAATACAAATATCAAATCCGTTATTAGCTTTTCAATCTTAAAAATATTTTCTGTTGCACAACTACTTAAATTCAAGAATGTATAGCATGTACAACGAACGCAACGTATAGAATAACAATATATACATAATCGAAAAACATAAAAATTCAATATATATTTTGAAAATTAAATAGTTGCTATATATTGTAACATCAGTATTTTATGGGTCAATTGGTTGCTTATATCGTGGCTCGAATGCACCAATTTCTCCAGAAAATATTTTGTGACAACATAATTGTAAGAAAATATAACAACTTCAATAACTCCAGTTTGCTTGAAGGCATTTCCTTTGAGATATTATAACCATTACATTCCATTTTTTTTTTGGTTTTCTGTTAGATTACTATTATTCTCTTCAAACCATTTCTGAACTAATTTTGCGCGATGCATGAAACATTATTAAATTAAAAATCCTTGGCTGATTAGCTGATTCCAAAAATATTCTTCGTTGTTGGTATCATTATATTTTGTTGCATTACAATTTAATTCATGACTCTCAATGCTCTACTCACTGTTTGAAATCTTCCGAATCAACAAAAAGAACAACCCATACTATCATCTTCTTTGGGAGCTTTACTGTGAGATTCAGACACTGAGGATGCTGAATTTCTTATGAGTGCATCGTTTTATATAAGCACTGCTTTAGTTACCAGAAATACAAACCTAATTTTAACCATGAAACATTACCGTTTCCCAGTCATTAACCCCTTCAGGACTGGCATCAATCAGAAAGAAGCGTTTCCCCAGGTCCACACGTTCTGAAATTACAGGGCGAATTTCCCTGCTGTGCCTATAATTTCATTTAAAAATTTATATGAAATCTTTAATGCTATAAAATACTCTAAAGTTTGCAATTTACTATCATTGATTTTATCTGAATATACAGTACAAAATTTTCACTTTATTTTCAAAAAAAAGCTATTTCAAATTTAAGAAAAATTAATTAAAAAAAATATACCCTTTTCGACAATATGATTAAAATAAAATAGACGAAAACTTGCAAAATACTATCTGGCAAATCCCAAACGATAAATTTTCTCTCACATTAACTTGTTGTGGCATGAAATGATACAATTTTTTCAATAATAGCTAATGTATCGTTTTTTTTACTTTTAATTAATCGTTATATTACTCATAGTTTTCTTAGTATCACATTAGTATTATATTTTCTGTTTCTATGGCTATGGCAACTATGGTTGCGATAACAACGAAAAAGAATAGTTTGTTCTTATTGACTCATTTTTAATTCTTTAAGAAGAAAAAAAACTGTTCTTTATCGTAAAAAAATGACTCATCGCGTTTGCTCTGTGAAGATTTACTTTTTTTTTAGTACTAAAATTATTTTTGTAAATACAAACTACAAATAAAATAAATACTGAATCTCTTATTACGAATGTCTGATGCAAAACAAACTAATACGCTTGCCAATTTTTTTTCCATCTGATTCAAAATAAAAACAGAAATTCATATCGCAATAATTCACGAACTTTAAATGACCGATTCTCTCAAAAAAATCTAAACATATAAAGTTACTTAACTTCATAAATACCCCGGATATAATAAAAACAAAAAAAAAGACTTGGAGCCGAAAGCACACATATTGATGCTCAAAGTTTTGTGAAACATTACTTGAAAAAAATAGCAGAATTTAATCGCCATCTAGTGCCTTGTAAAAATTAATATTAAAAAATTACAAGAACTTATATCACACCATTATGATCATGAGCCTCAGAGTGGGAAAAGTGTAATCACGTATATGATACTGTGGGCCCTGGAGGGAGAAACTCTTGATCACATTTTGTGTTATCATGGTCCTTAACGGGTTAACAGTCCGTAATGGATGACCATTTGCACATGTCAATCACTGCCTTTGTTAAATATCGGCGAGTAATGACTTCGTAATCCAATTTCTAGCAGTCTTCCTTTTGCATTTCTTGCGCAAACATTCAATTTATTGTCAAAGTCGACTGTTTCAAAATTTAGGTAGAATTAAGCTTTCTATTTGAAAGTGAAATCATGTGCAATGCCCTGTCTTCATGTAAAGTTGTTTTTCTCGGCTATCCAGTCGTAGTAGAATTTGTTTCAGAATATATTTTCAATATATTCACGACAGTAGAAAGACCACATCTTCCAAAATCCATAACCAATTAGGCGCCTAGAATAAACATCTTACTTCAAAAGTATTATTGTGTACACTTTATAACGTCAGAAATGAAAATGTACATATAATTCCATTTTTCTCCACACACTTGCTTCAAATTTTACGAAACAATTGTTTTCAATATAATAAACTATACTACCCAATCTGCTTTCAAATTAGTATCACTACTGTTTTCTGATTGGACGAAATAATGGAGAATTTCAGAGGTCTGAAAAATAATCACTCATTATTTCATTGATCTTTTGCTTGATTTATCATGTACTTTTCTTAATATTTTTGAAATTATTCATTTTACATTGATGCTACTAACATATTTGAAATCCCATGAAAAAAAATAGAATAGAATAAATTAGTCAAAATAGTGCGATAATTACAAAATCAAAAATTAGGTCACTCAAAAATTAAGCAAAAACATGAGTATTTAGGACTTTTTTGTCACCAATGTTTCTTAAAGCTAGTAGTATAAAACATTTTCTGTATTTATTGTAACTTTAAAAAAAAACTTAAATTTTCTTTAAATATGTTTAAACATTTTTTTTAAAAAAAATAATAAAACGTCTAAAAGAAATTATAAGAACACCTTAAAAATTAGCATAATTGCATTTTTTATGTTTATAAAATGCATGTGTCAGTACTTCGTGAAGTCATTGCCTGAGAGAAGCAAGGACAATTTTAAGAAGAACAAATTTATTTTATAAATGTGCTGTTAAACCTGAGATTGAAATAGATTGAAGATTTTTAAAACGGCCATTCACAATTCAATCTAGTTAAGCTAAATGAAAACGATATGAAAAAAAAAATGATAAAACAAGACAATCGACAAATTTTTCGATTACTAACTAAAAAGTGACTTTCTACAATCGAAATTCCAAAATGTTACAGAACATATGATCTTGTGTTACAGTTCAAAAGAGTTAAATCAAATATAATGCAGAATTTTTGAAAATAAAGAAAGACTAAAATGAGCTAAAATTGTCATGTCTTGGAATGATGAGTGAAATTAAATTATATTTTCTGATGATATTTAAATAAGCTTTGATTTTCTCGATGTCTATACGAACACTAGTGGAATGACTTGAGGCAAGAGCCTAAATAATTCTTCTTTCAACAAATGGGTTGATTTGTCATTTATTATTGCTAAAATTTGAAGCAATGCCAATACTATTGATTACAAGCCTTGTAATTTTGTACCAATGTCAAGTGACGAAAACAACATCTGAATTGGCACCACACTCCACAAACTTACACACTATTACCCCCCCCCCTATTCGATAAAGGGGGGTGAGATCAGTATTGGTAAGGGGTACAATGAATTTCAGAACGTTCGGACTCTGCTTAATGTTAAGCTATGATATATGATCATCTCATACTGAATAATAGTATTTATTAGGTGGTGCAACCTAGATATTTCACCTGGTCAATAACTTTTTTACAACATCTAAATTCTATCAAAAAAAGATAAACATAAATATTTTTATTAGAAATATTTTTCAAGAGATTTAAAGAAAATAAATGAAAATTAATATTTTATTACATTTGTATTAAAATCCAAAATTGAAAAGCCATGGAAAATATCCGTGGTATATTATGTTGAAAAGTTCAGGTAAAAATAAACACTTTTCTTCTGCCAATGAACTGAAATTAGCCATTGTAAATGGATGTTGTAATATTTCTGAAACTGAACTTAACCACATGGTTATTTTAACTAAAAACGTAATCAACAAGGAAAACGGAGGACAATTATCATATTAACTTTTAGATATTTATTTTGTTTGTCAAGAGGTCATGCATTTCATTAAATGTTGCATTTTTAATTTATTTGTGATAACGTGTTTGCTTAATCATTTAATGAGTTATTCAGAATTATTAAAAAATAAAATGTGTTACAATGTCATGTTTAAAATGTTTAAATTATAATTATAATCTTGTTTTAAGAATTCACAATTAGATTGATCTTGTAATTTCTTAATAGATCGTATGCATTACAAACATCCACTAGATAAATGATTTAACAGAGCACTGTTTTTCTTGAGTTATATCGAAACGTATGATTCTCTAAAAATCAAAAATAAAAGAAAGTATATCAAAATTTGCAATTAATTAATATAATTACCTTACACTTGTTACAGGCTATTCTTATTTCACAAAATATTTTTTTTAGATAATTAACCGTATACGGAAGGTACACAAAAGGTGAAAAAAACTCTATATCGATGGTACTCATGTACCATCATGAGACAAAATCGTACTGTCATCTGATGGTTGAATTTGTAGACATCGATCTGACACCGCCTGTCAGGTGGTATTAACAACAACAACTCATATATGGAAGTGGAAGCACTATAAAAAGGAAGTATCTGTTCTCACTGAAATTAGTTATGTTTAAATAATAAGAAAAATAATAGAACAAAAATTATTTCAAAACCATGGATCTCATGAATAGTTGTTCGATGGATACTGGATGCTACAGTCTCTTATTAGAAAAAATGACTTAGTTGGGATGAGTGTTTGTACGCATCTAGGTAAGGTAGCGTTTCACAAACTGTGGTGTACGCCCCACTAGAGGGGCGTGATAACTCTGCAAGGGTGACGCGAGTATATTGAAAAATCGAAAATAAAAGATTATTTTTAAAAAAATTATTAATTTACTGAAAGTAAGCAAACAAAGCACATTCCGACATAATAAAAACAAACTTAAGATTTACACTGATAATATAATACACTTATAAGTATATCAGTACTGCACTATGTATTTTATAAATAATTTAACTCTGTTAAATTAAGAACAAGTTTAACAATTACCAATGACCCCAAGTGCTTGTCATATATAAAATTATAATACTTATCTTGATAATTTGTATGGTTTATAAATAATCTCTTAACTGCCGATTAAAATATATGTAATTTGCTCGCCAATGACTCCATTTTGCACGTAGGCACGCAAATGTGATGTATAAGGGGGAGAGATGGGAATAAATAAGGAAATCCTCTGATCTAAGTAAAACCTTCGCAAACATTGTCAAGGTCATTTTATTGCATTACAATGCCTTCAGAATACTTTTAGGGAAAGCAGTGCACGGAAAAATATGTATAAATACGTCCGAGGAATTTAAGAGGTTCAAGTCGTATTGTAGCCTTAGCGACAAGGTATAGTATTATTGAATTTAATGTATCGTTATTTGTATGGAGGGGGGTGGAGGGTGATAAAAATTATGATTGAATATTGGGTCGAAAATATTGAAAGTTTGAGAAGCATTGAAATAAGGGACAACATAAAATCTGTTTGGGGAATAGTATCTGTAATATATAGGGACATTACTTAATTATTGCTTCAGATGTTTGATATTTTCTGATAATGTATATTTAAATAAAGGTTTTGCCCCCTCCATTCCACTTTCAACATGTATTATTATCAGCATCTATGGTTTTCCATGTCCTAATTGCTCAAAATCAGTGGGACAGGTTCCTCTTTATCCATACTTTTCTTCTCCACTTTAAGCCGACCTTTTGTCACTAATGCCTTGGAGCGTATTAACTAACAGCATTATTAGTAAAGTTATAACGAGTTTTAATTCGCGATTCTTACAAATTTTTTAATGAATATTCTTTCGAATACATTAGATGATTAAAATAACCGCATTCTGTAAATTACAGAGATTTATCTTAATGTAGGTTGTTATTTAAAGTCAAGTGAAGATGGATGTTAAATGATTGGGGATTTTTGTTATTCGCGGAGACTACGAAGTTAGAGGACTTAACAGTTAAAATTGAGAGGATTCAAGTAGAAAGTATCCTATGGGCCATTCTCGGTTGCTTATTATTACTGAGTATCTGCTATTTACGATAAATACTACATTTATAGTTATAGAAATTTAAATTATTGCTTAGCCTGAAGGCTTCAACAGTTTAAGTCTGATGTAGATACTGGTTTGATATTCATATTGTTTGTTTAAAGAAAATGTCTCATTCTTTGATAGACATTCACAGATCCGAGGGTGAGAGTTCAAGACATTAAAAAGACATTTTAAAGAAATATAACAGTGAAAAAACAAAAAAAAAGATTACATTAGATAAATTTTTTGGCTGTTTCTGACGATACCATGCTAATTTATTTGCAGAAAAAGAGCGTCATAATCATTATTAACTGGTTATGGACATTTAATCCTTTACAGAAATGAAAATCAAATTCTGAACATGAAATTTTCAAGTGTTCAGATTACTTTTAGGCTTAGTAGGATTATTTAACTAATTTAATTAATTTAATCTCATTTTTCTTCTAAAACTGTACACTGTCCACTTCTTTCAATTAGTATAAATTATTTTTAATAAATATTTATTTTTAAAAATATTTATTAAGTATTTTATTTCCATAGACGCATTCTAAAGGAAATAAATGGGATTTTCTTAAGAATTAAAGATTATTTTCTCATTCTGCAATTTATTGTTTTATATTCGTGCGATTACTTCAAAACCCCTGATACTTCTACTCTTCAAATTATTTTATTTCTCTTTTCATTAAAAATATTCCTTCCTTACTTAGATACATTTCATTCAAAATTTAAATTAATTATATTTCCTTTGAAATAAGTTAAATAAAAATAAAAGTACTCATTATATCATTTCATATTAAATTTAAATTCAAATCTGAAAATAAATAAAGATTATGCTAATATAAAATACCTCCCAATATTTTGTAAGCAGAAAGCAAAAACGATTGATAGAAAACTATTACGTATTATTTATTAATAGTTATAATAATCTTAGGGACATGGGATTAAACAGTAATTTGTACTTTAAAATGAAAAATAAGAAATGTAAAATTGGAGTTTTTCTTAAAAAAAATACTGTGTGTATAAATAGTGTTTAAGACCGACAGAAGTTTAATGTGGACACAATTTACTTAAGTATAATAGCTTCGTTTTTTAAACTATAATTTTTTTTTAAAGTTTAAACACCCTTAATGTTTTATTTATACCCTTATACGTGTCTGGGTTTCCAAAACAGCCTGAATTTCAAAACCGCAAACTATTGTACAGTGACAACAAATGCAAAAAAGAAAAGTTTATAGAGAATAAATATATTATTATTTTACAACCGTATATTAAGAAATTAGTTTGTTATTATAAACAAAAATAGTACTTATATGAATAGAATATGAACTGATCTGATGATGATAATATTTTACAGGGAAATGTATGGTGAAACATAAATATGTATACATATGAATACATAAAAATCAGTAATTACATTAACTACTTTTTATTACTACTGAACGTTGCAGAAATTACGAGATTAAAAAAGGAATTATTGTAATTACAAATTATGCACCTACTTTTCATGAATCCAAAGAATCTATTTAAGTTTTTAATTATTCTTACAAGGAAGATAAAAAGAATTGTCATGTTCATATAATCCAAGTCATTATGTCGTAGTTGTAAGAATCTCAAGACATTGAAGTCAAATTAATTTTGAGTATAAAAACTGAATTTCATTTATAATGTCTATAATCAGCATATGATTGTAGAAAATTTCATTAAATTTAGCTGATATATTAACAGTTCTTAAAACACAAAGTTTTCATACGTTGAATTTTGAAATATCGCTAAGTTGTAAAAGCATTGACTTATTTAGCTCAATATATTATTCTTTCAGTATTTTGGAAAACTTAGAGAGTAATAAAAATAAAAATAAAATGTTTTTACGAAGTAAATTAAAATAACAAACTAATCAACAGAAGTAGTCTACTTGAAATAATTGTAAAGAAGCTTGAAAATAATTAAAATATTTAATTTAAAAGCAAGCTATATGCAGAAAGGATTCATAAATTCACTCATTTCTTTCTTAATATCATCTCATTTGATCAAATTTATTCAAAAATAAAAGCTGTTTCTCCTACTTATTTATTCATCTGCTTTTCACGAATGGTGAAAGGAAACTGTCTCTTTTTTTTAATTGAACTGAAACTGCACATATATTTTATGTTGTTCTAATTTGTGTAGCAACTTCTAATTGCAGAGAAACAATTTAAGAACAGAAAGAGTGAAACAATATGTTTTGAAACAATGCGCAGGTCGTGTAGTTGATAATAGGGTTAGAAGTTTCGGTTGTTCATTTTAATGATTGGAGAACATGTTTTTTCCCTTCTTTTCTTAAAAAAAAACGAACATGGAGAAACATTTTTTCTCCTCTGGTTTCACCTGCATTGCAAATAAAACTACGGAGAGGGAAAGAAAAAATCAAGTTCCTTTCAAGAGTGCTTTCAAGTTTTCGAAATTGTAAAAAAAAAAAAGAAACAAAATTAAAAACACCTAACTAGTTTAAAGAAACATCAAAATAAAAACTGGGAAAAGAGCCCGACTTTCAACATAATTAACTTCTTACGTTTGCTCAATTTAGCATTGAATCGTCATCGAAGAATGAAAAATGAAGCTTCAGGGTCATGCTTGCCTAACTCAACAATAAAAATTTTTAACGAAGAGGTAAGATACTTTTAGCTTTGGTTCATTCATTATGAGCGGTTGAATGAAGAAAATCAGGTGGATGAAAGCGTTATTCTGCTTTCTCCTTTCTCTGCACGGACTTTAATTCCTCCTAATGGTTTAGGCGGCAGTCTAACGTAACTGACGAAACTTGCATTAACTAAAAGGATATATGAGGAAAAAATAAATGAAGGAGTCGAATTCATAAATGTTCTCGGGTTATTGAATGAAGGACAACATACTTATGAGAGGGACAAAAATTGTTCTTTCCATCAATAGTTTGCTAGTTTAAAAGGAAGAATATTTTAATCCGGTTTATGTGCATGCATTAGTTTGCATAGTTCTTTTTTAAGACATTATCGTTTTCTTTGTGTGATCGATTAAAGTTTTCATTATTTGTTAAGACTTTTTTAAGATTTGAAATTATTTCTGAGACATTTTGCAAAAATTTTGGAATCCGAATAGAACTTTTAATTTTTTACTTTTTTGTCGATGAAAAATAGAATATGGACTGAGTGAGTTAAAATATAATTTTTAAAAATAGTTAGAAAAAAATGAAGTTTCTGCTTACGTATTTTTAGTACATATACATGTAAGGATAAACAATATACAATCTTAACAAAACTCTATTTTACATTTGCTATTTATTTTCCTACGTATTACAATGCATAAGATATGCATTATAATACGTCTCAAAAATAAAAAATGGTCATCCAACTTTGAAATTTCAATCCCATCTAGTTTCCTTTAATTTCCTTTTATGGTCGTAGTCCGTACTTTCCTATGCTTTATCTTCCACTTGAAACCTAAACTAAAAATGATGATTTATCAGTTATTAAAATAAATGTACAATTCAAATCAAAAGGGGAACAGGATGCTTCGTATTAAGGTTATTGAAAGATGTTTTAAATAATGTCACAAACTGATAAGCTCTGAGCGGCCGAACGGTTAGAGCCCTGCTCTACCATACAGGCGGCTCGGGTTCGAGCCTACCAGGTACTTGTTTGTCAACTTTAATCATGACATGCATTACTTATTATTATGGACATTTGCAAATTATGTAAATTGAATTTATGTTAATCTTATCCTGGTGGTCATTCTAGAACTCTACCCTGGGTGGATAAATGTACTGCAGCTGGATAGGTCTTTGGTTTTGGTGTTGCCCGTGTAAGACACTACGATAAAATAATTTTTGAATTGGGTAACATCCCCATGTTCCTTTCTAAGTGACAATATTGAACAAAAAATTATTTCCTGAAGTGTATCCATGCTTCCTCCGAAACGTTAAATTTAGGGTGCCCCCAAAATAGCGTCCAAACTCCTGCTCAAACAGATTCCTCTTTAGATTGTGCTTCAGATTGCTGCGCATAAAATATACCGAAAAATAACTGTACCTGTGCGATCCGTAGTTTGCAAGAAAAATACTAAAAACAAAGTATGATGTTCCAGCTAAGCGTATTAGACGTATTAACACTAGAAAGAATGAAACTTAGTATATATACCTATATTGTTTAAAGCAGTAAAACAGACTGCATTGTGAAATAATAACTAATGTGTAAAAAATGTGTTTACAATGAATTTTTAATACGTTTTATATTATTTATAGTCATAAACAAGTTATTAGTAAATATTAAGAATTAAAAAAATATATCACTTGGAAAAAATTGTATTCTAAAAAATTCTAGGAAATTGTGTCATTATATGCGTAATTGTTTTTCTAATTGAAATTAAAAAAACAGTCGACATGACTTCCTTGGGCAATATAGTGTTAATAGCAGTATTTTCAAATTTTTATCAAGGTCGTGATATCGAGGCAAGATTGAGAGAGCCATGGAATGGATGTGTGCGCATGTCGCAACAGCGCGGTATCCATCAAAGAACAAGCGACATGCTGACGAGCTACTAAGTCTGTTTGTGTAGCCAATTCGTCTTCGAACTCCAATTCATACAGATGGCCCCATAGGAAACAAAATCCAATGGTGTGAGATTTGGTGATCCTGGTGGCCGTAAAACCAAACCCCCACGTCTGATCCAGTGACCGAAGTATGTCCTAAAGAGTCAATCACTCATAGGAACACAGAAATGAGCCGGAGCTCCATCCTGAACCATCATACATAATCATTTACCGTATTTTTCTCGTAAACTATGGTTCCTACAAGTATAGTTCTTTGGGCATTTTTTTATGTTTTCCGATCGTGGAGGTTGGCTGTGTAGAATTTCAATTCTATTTCTGAGACACCCTATATATATATATATATATATATATACATAATTTAAATTCTGATTTAAAAGCTTTACATACGTTTTATAATGTAAAACTTCAGCAGAAAACGCATCTTTAAAAAATCTCGTTATAATAAATCCTACCTTTTTTTTAGCTTTTCCTCATTGCACAACTCATTTAAAGAAGGTTCTTTATTATTACAAGGGATCTATTGTTTCCATTATAGTACTGTTTTTACATGACTCATAAATTAAATATTGTTGTTATTGATTATTTTTGAACCACAGCGCTTTTTAAACAAACAATCTTAAAAGGAGTTCTAACACTTATAATAAAGTAAGTAGGATGAAAAGCGGAATGCAGATAATTACAATTTATGTTTGTCTAAGTTATACCATCAAAATAAATCATATTAATAAATGTAAAAATTCTTGAAAATTAGTTTATCTATTCATAAAATTTCAGCAGTTATTAACTTAGAGATGAAGGTTTTAAAGATTAAAATGCACATTCATGACTTCTACATCAGCATACATTTAGATATATGTATACATTTATTATTCCATATATAAATAAATACCTTTGTTTCTGTTTGGCAGTAACATAGTTTTTTCTTTTAGATAAATGAAATTTAATCGTTAAAGAGAACGAAGCTCAAAAATAAGTTAAGTCATTTTAGAAATGTCTTTTAAGCCGATCTTTTATTTATAGCTTTCATTAAAATGTGTGATTAATTTTATTAGTTCTATAGTGATGTAAAGAAACACGTTTGAAGTTTTTGATATATTTTTAACTGAAAATATTAAAACAATTTTTTAATGAATTCTTACTCTGGTATTTCCTATTCTGCCCATCTTATTGAAAGTAAGCCGAAAAAATGATAACGGATGACTGTTTTTTTTTCAAAAGAATAACAGTTACTTGAAAAAGAAAAAACCAAAAAAACACGCATTCTTAATTTGAAATATTATAGACATGAAACTCATTAGTCCTTTTTATTCAATAAAAGTTAGATTTCAAATATTTTCTAACATTTATTAATTTCACTTTTTGTTTAAAACTTTCATGTTTTTCTTGGATTTTAGAAGCTGTATTTTACAAATATGTGGCCACATTAATATTTATCAATACGTTTCCAGTAATTTTCGGATCCTAACAAACAAAACACATTATGCAACTGGGAAATTTTAATCAATAATGTGGTTTAATATGTCCGGGTGGTATGTAGACGAATTCTGAATGCAATGTAAACAACGGACACTGCCTGTAATGAACAGCAAAGATAGATATCATCAAACATAGCATGATAAAAGATTTTAACTCAGAAGAATACATTCAGTAGAATAAAATGCCAATCCTCCTTGTTGCACGCTTTTCAAAAGTTGATGTCACCAAGCTTTGGGATATTCCTGATCATTGTGAAAAGCAAGATAAATGAAACTAAATGGATATGACTGGCTCTTTGGGACTATACAGCGGAGAAAATCCCTTTTCACGGAAGAGCATAAATTGTCAATGCTCTATTTACAAACACAACTAAGAGAGATAAAACGATATTCTGTTTAGTCATAATGGTTGGCAACTTTTTTTCGTCGCTTTGAGACCAGATTTTATTGACATGATGCCTTTTGAGTATAAATGATGATGTATTACAACTCAGGATTTCAAATAGATTATATAGCATTTTTAGACAAGATATTGAGTACATTGCCAGGACAACTATTAATATAGTTTATGGTTACAAGACCACCATGTAAACTAGAAAATGTTGTCTAAGTTTTCAAATTAAAACTGGTTCATATAAGATTTAAAATTAATGTACAAATACTGAGTAAAATTGTGAAAAATGATAATATTTGTCTAAAAGTTATTTAAAAAAAACATGTATATAACTTTTTTTTTATTTAGTATTAAATTTAAAATTCCACTTAATGATATAGATAGATAGATACACATACACACTCACATGCACACACATATGTGTAGGTTTACAAGTTTAGAGATCCATCTCTTAAATGTACTAATATTCTCAAATTATAATAAAAAAATAAATAAAATGAATTGCCTATGTAGAAAAAATCATTGCGTTAGTGGGAAAAAAGCAGTTATGCACATGGATCGTGGTAATTCCGAGACAAACACGCATGATAGGGTACATAAAAATGTTTCCACTTTCATTTTCTCATCAAAACGGTGTATTGATAATTATAATTTATTTCGTTAATTTTAAAAATATATCGCGTGGTTAAAATTATCATTTCTCAGAGAAAAGCTTGATTGAAGTTTACAGTAATAACGAAAACATATAAGGCTAACTCTTGTTTATAATGGAGCGATTTTTTTCTCAACATAATTGGAAATTGCCTTTAAAAAAAGGCAGCTTTTGAAGCAATCAAACGTTCAAGAAGCTCATCTTCAAGATATAGACGACGAATTACTCAAACAGCATCACATTTTATGCTGTTCTTGAACTAGATAAGAAAAAAATTGATCTAAAAGTGTTCTCAGATGCTGTCGGATGTTTTTTAAAGTTATCCTCTTGCATTGGTAGAGCAAGATTATAAGTTGCACCATATTTGAAATCAATCTACAA
>BMAO01019885.1:0-158766 GCA_019973975.1 Trichonephila clavata | reverse complement strand
TAAAAAAAAATTCAAAACATTTCATGCAATAGAAAAAAAGCCTTAGCATTTTAAATGAAAGAAAACAAACGTTTTTTTTTGTTCTGAGATAAATCAATTTAAAGTTTTTATTTACTGTAAAAGATATATATAAGTGCAATAAAATTACTAAAAAATTACTGTATATACTACATGCACATGATAAAAGTTTTATAAAGTTATTATATAAAAATTATAATTTTTTATGTTTAAAATTTAAAATGTTCAGTACCTTACATTTTTAAAAAATTGCGATAAATAACATACGAACCCATTTTACGATGATTTTAAATAATTCTAGTTTATATCTTCATATTTTTTTTTTACCATTTATGTTTAAAATAACCCAGGACTATATGTTCCTGGTTTTACTTTTCGACGAGCTATGCGAAAAGCAAGATTATTTTGGCGATTTCTTTCTTTTTTACGTCTGTAATCACGTGTGGCAGCAATTTTTACTGCTTCTTCACCAAGATCCAAATTAGCTGCCTTTTGTATTTCTTTTAAGGCTTTCAAAGTACCAAAGTTATATTCTGATACTGCCTCAGAAACAGCTATATTTACACGTCGTGATTTCGCTGAAGTTTCTTTAGAGCACTCACTCCAAATCACGCTATGCAGACTCTCGTTGCTGTTCTGAGTCAGACATCTGGCACATCCTTTCAAAAGACTATCAGAAGCTAACCTTTGATATATTGGAACAATTTTTTGTCAAGTAATCTGGATTTATTGGTGTTCCAATATTAAATTTATGTGGTGCAGGTTTTTCACCTTCAGCTAAGGCTCTTCGATAAAAACACCACGAATCTTTGCCAGGAGGACATTTCATGTGCATTGGATTTTTATCTGTCGAGATACTGTGATAAAGCTTGGCATATATAGATTTTTTCATGCCCTGAATATCTCCTTTATTTTCCAGAATAGCTTTCTGATAATACTGACTTAGTTTTTTTATCGTTGTTTCTTTTAGGCTGCCATAAGATTTTCCTCCTAAAGTGATACCTTTAGCTCTCCAATCTTTCACAAGATTGCGTAAGCTGGTGCCTAACCTTTTACTAACGTGATTAATACACACTTCTTTCAAAATTTGAACATCTGGTCCATATATTTTTAGGCTATTTAAGAATTTATGAGTTTTAGCATCACCATCAGATAACAATGTTGTCTAACGGAAACTACATGTTTCTGATCGAGACCAAATTTTAGCTGCAGCTTTCATTTCCATTGCTCCTGATGTCCCAACGTGGTTAATCTGGCAGGAATTTTTGTGGCCAGAATACCAAACATCGTATTCAGCTGTAGTTTCGCCTAATTCATTTTTCGCACTTATACATGTTGGACAGTACTTGCTCATAATTTCATAGTCAATAACATATCCTGTTAAAGTGTCGACTACACAGCCAACACCGATTTGGGATGTGTGTCCTCGGGTCAACCATGTCCCATCAAAAGAAACAGCAATATCAGTAACTGTATTTGACCCATTTTGATTCAATTTTCTGTATGCATTTTGAACGCTGTTATGTACATAGTTCAACACAGTTTGGGAAGCAAGAGAGTACACTGAGTTAATGTAGCATTTAATTTCATTAAAAGTTTTACTCGACATCAAAGGCATATTGAGAAACATGCAAAAATTTTCAACCGATGCATCCCCACTGATTGCAAGAAATGCTTGAACAGCACGAACATTCACATCGAAAGGTGTAGATGTATTTGATTTTTTTTCAAGTCTTGGAGATGTAAAGCATTCCAATTTTTGCTCAGAACATGTTTTGCATACCAGTTTCAATTGATGCGAAAACCCATATTTATGTCCAAATTCAAGTTTTAAAGTTGACTGGTTGCAGATACCACAAAGAGTATACTTGAAAATATCACACAAGGCATTTTTGTCAACAATTATATAACTTGGTCCATCATAGGTATCAGCAACATTTTCTTGTTCTAGTACACTTTTCTCTTGCATAGAAATTCTTTCATTTTTTAAAATTCTATCACCACTTGAGTGTTGAGCAACATTTGAATTGTGCTCTGAAATGTCCATATTGCTTTCAGTTTTTTTTTTCAGTGCACCATCGCTTTTGAATACTCAATTTACTTGATTTGTTTTTCCTCTTCGTGCGAGGCATGTTTAACTATTAAAATGCTGTATTAGAATACGTTTAAATATATAAAAAAACTGTTAACTGATAACGATAAAATAATTAGTCTTGAAAAAGACTTTTTTTGGTAAACCGAAACTAAATATTTCAAAAATATGAAATAAAAATTAGCAGAATAAAGAACGCAGTATAGCTCAGCAAATGTAAACAAACAATTTGAATGGATTACAATCTCTTCACTTTATATCAAAATTGCTTAACTGTGATAGAATTAATTAAATTGGCTAGAAAATGAAAAGTGTGTCTGCTAGAGCAAAATGATGTCAAAATGTAAATTCTGACGAGCATATTAGCTATCATAACTTTGGAATTTTTTTAATTTAGAGCTCTGAAATTTTGTGAGATAATAGAGAAATGTATAAGAAATAATTTAGGCAAAAAATTTTTTTTTGATTTTTTGACCGATTTTCGTCAATTGAATCATACCGTGTCCCCTTAAACCTTTAAAAATAATGCTTCAAATGCACACAATACAGTAAAAAAAATGACATTAAAGAAACTGTCTTCCATGTTTCATCAAGTGAACATTTCAGTTGAGATGTCTTCTTCCAAGAAGCGTAACCATACTTCCCTTTTGATATTTCGATAATTATGATTTTCTAACACATAATGTTATACATTATCCATGATGAAGTACTTATTTTTATATACAAATCATATAACGGGTTTTATTTCCCATATATTTAATGATGCTTGTTGAAATAAATTACAAAGATTAAGAGAATTGTTTCCTTGAAAAATGCATTCTTCTTTTTTCTTCGAATTGCTAGAACTAATTTATTTTTGGTTTTCAATAGCAGTATTCATCGTGGTCTTGTTAATCCCATTTTCTCTTCTTTTCAAGAATTACTTTTCCTTTTAATCTAACTATATATAACAAATGCAATATACTTTTTCTTCAATTCTTCTGGCAATAAAAGGCAATTATAGAACCCAGATTTTGATTTAATTTAAATTTAAATTTGTAAATTATTTACTTTTTTTCGCAATATTTCTTCCTTGAAAGTAAATGTAAAATTTCTCAATACAATAAACTTATTTTTTTTCAAATTAAAATTCTTTGATAGTTGTTTGAACTATTTTTGACCTACCGTTTAAAAACATAAGCAAACTATGTTTGAGTAAAATATAACAAGAAAAAATTACTCATTGCTGTGCATGAACTCTTGTAAGTATTATTTAATTCTAAAATTTATATCTGTAGAAAGAAAAATTAAAATCAATATGCAGACATATTTCGTTGGTAAACATTAACAAGGGATGAAATATTTTTAAATGTTACTCTAGATTTAGGGTCGACCAGACGCGGTTCTTTGTATAGACACTTGCGTCTTTTACGAATTCTAGCTAAATGAATTATTAAAAAATAATTATATCTACCAGAAATTATTTTTTTCTTTTCTCTCTTTCTCCTTTATAATTATCTATTAAAAGGATTTACCTTATTTGCTTCTAAAATTAATCATTTGACTAGGTTAAGATTTCTCTGAATAAAATTGCTTTTTATTGACAAAGTATATTGAGAATCACAGTGAAAATCGTCTAACACGAAACTGAGTGGACTGAAATATTTTTCATGTTAAGAGGTATTGCAATATATATATATATATATTCACCAAAATTAAGATAATTAGAGTGCATTTTATTTACATAGAAAAGTATATACGCATGTGTTTAATAAAAAACAATGATACAAAAACATTGACAAAAACTTAATGAAATTTAATAAAAGTTTTCAATTTTTTTGGAAAATCAAAACATTTATTGAGAGTTTTTGAAAAATAATCTGATATTCTCCTTGCATTGTGTTTTTTAGCATCAAATTGTCAACAAATTGATCGATGTTGTCTATATTGTTAATCATTTCATTTTAGAACGTATGTCTAATAACTGCCCATACTTATGATGTTCCTCATTTCGAATGGCGAGGGAACAGAATCTGCATTACTCATTCTTCGTCGAAATCAACATCAACGCTGCCTTAATTGGGGCTGTACACACATTATTGTCATCTACTATAATGAGTTCTTACTTTCATACAGTAGTATAGTCCAATATATATAATACAGACTTTCTCAAGCATTTCATTCACTGTTGGCTCAATTTCAATATCCAGAAAGGAAATCTTTTCCTGTTAAGCGATTTTCATTTCGTGTTAAGGTATTCGATTACCCTAAAATTGTGAATTTTTTCAAAAATTTTCAAATTTTTTATTATTTTATTTTATAGATCACATTATTCGCTTTATAAAAATACCAAGTTTGTTATTTTCTGTTCACTAACAAAAACTACAAGTATTTTAGTAAAAGCAGATGCCATTACTTCAAGCAGGATGTTATACTTTAAAACTTGTTTTTACTTTTTTGAAAATACTCAAACGAGGACAGCGATTGCTGAAAAAGTTTAGAAAATAATTAACTAAAATTTTTTGTGTATGTTCTGTATCATAGTAGAAGTGTTTTAACCTTCAGATTTATCAGTCACTATTTTATCACAAACTTGACAACCCCTTATGTGAATATAATCACTGTTTTTTTAAGCAATTTCATGTAATAACAAAGATAAAGTGCTCCATTTTTTGTAAAAATTAAAATATCTTTTATCCTGAAGGTCATTTCAAAAATGAATAACATGGCACCACATCAGAATTGAGAAATTGAAGATTTGTTCATAAACCTTTGGTACAGAATGGACCCCGTTTATGTTATTTTTTGTCAATTTTTACCCATTTTTTCCTATTTTAGTAGTAGTAATTTCTTTTTATCTTCTTAATTTTAGCATATTTTTTTTTAAAAAATGTGCTAAACAAATCAATCAAAAGATAAAATGTACAAACAAATCAATTTCACAAAAGAATCTCCATATCTCCATTTAAAAAAAAAAGAAAAGTTGTCGCATGTTATCGGATAACTTAGGAGAAAAGAAATGCACGAAAATACATTGTATTTGGTCGGGATCGTTGTATTATTTCGTGTTAATCAATATTTCGTCTTAAACGTTTTTGTGTTAAACGTATTTTATTGTATTAAAATTAATTTAAGCCAATAAAAATCGAACTTATTTTTAGAAATGTCGCCATGGGACCACTTCTCTAAGTGGTTTTCGGCAACGTTTGCTTATTTCCTTACATGAGTTGAAAAGCACACTCTTCAATGTGAGCAAGAGACATAAGTCAACAACAGAAGTAGCAAAAACACATTTGGTATTTAATAAGATGCTTAGGGAAAGATGAGAAGGTTTTTAAATGCAGGAGCAACCAAAGTCAGTTTTAATTATTAGTGAAAACATAAAGTTTCTGAATAAAGCTCTAACGGTACTATTCGCAGAAACATTTTTTCACGACGCTTGGGATTCGAACATTTTGATATTTTAAAATTATTCTTGCATTGAGCCACATAAACTAAAACATATCCGAGAATTCTTGGTTTTGGAATGAATGGAAAGTGTTACTTTGTGTGTGCAAAACTTTATTTAAATATTATAGAAGCAAATGTTAATTGGAGTACAACAATCTTGATCGTAACTGCTACCAGAGGCTCCCCTATCCCTCTTGCGAACATGTATGTGGATTTTTATATAAGTGGCTCTTTTTGTAAATGGCATTTTGATACCTTAGTTATCTGGTTTTTTTCACAACTTGGTTCCTCTCTCCAAAAGTCTGATGTCCACTCTGTGTGTGTGTGTTTTACATATTTAGCTCATCCGTACACAAAACTTTTAACATATATAACTTTTTAAAACAAATTCATATTTTAGTAATATCTATCTGTTTGTATATTTATATATATATGAATATATATGCAAGAAAATTTTATGATATATCAAAAACAAGAAATTGTAAATAATAGCAAAGGGCACAACAAGAAATAACATAATAAAGAGAAAAAAAACATGAAAATCGAATCTATGAAAGAAATATAAAAAAGTGTTTTTTTTTTTTTTTGCTCTTTGTTTCCGTCAAAATGTAAAGGGCGTCTGTGAGTTTTTATGCTGGATGTCTTTTGTGTTGAGTTAAGAATATTTATGTTTGTGCGTCTCTACATGTTTAATAAAAAAGATTTCTTGCCATAAAAGATTGCCTGGTCTATGCAACATCGCCATCATGTTTACAACACTCGCCAGAATTACAATACATATATATAATAAAAAGTTTCATATACAGACGACTCTTGATGATTCAAACCTTCGAAAAATTCTTGGTATTTCGAACTAAAACAAAACGTTTTGGTACACTCAATATTTTGAACTAAAATCTGGGGCTGGTCAGACTACAATACACTATAATTCGAAGTTAGCTAAAAAAAACCTTGACAATTTGAACACTCACTATCATGTACAGCCCTGTAGCAAACAGGTTGGAGCTTACAAGTTTTGCACTGTGTTGCCTCTGCATGTCTCCCCTGTAACGTAGTCCCTTTGATGACCATCTGCCTGCTACCCCTTCTTAGTGTTTTCTGATTCCTCAGGCGAAAAGACACTTTTATTGTTTTCATTCCATTAAGTGAACAATAGACCAACCGCCCTTGTTGTCAGCCACCCATATCTTTCATTTAACATGTAGCCTAGCTACGCATGTGTTCAGAAAGGATTGACCGCTATTGTGAAGAAGAGATGAGTAGAATTGTGTATGAGAATGTATAGAAAGTATTCTTTTAATAGAGCACTTTTAACTTCTGTAAAATATTTGTACTGCATGATATGTATTTTTTAAAAATGCTTTAAAATAATTTTATACATATGCGCAATTGTTGTTTTATTACATGGTTTCAAATTTAAATGCGTTGGCAAAAAATGTTTCTCTTTGTATATTTTGGGAATTTTTTTTACCCTCTTGATAATTCGAAGTTTTTCATCATCCATATGTACTTTTAATGCATAAAATATAGTAAGGGAATACCCCCTCCCCCATTAGTTATTTACTTGGGAAGTTATTAGAATTACGCTAGACTTTTAAGCAAGGAAAAAACAAGAAAGGCAAATATATACTCAGAAAATTGTCTCTTAAAAATTGAAAAATAAATATTTATCCCACCCTCCCAATGAGAATTTGATAACTTTTCATAGCCTTTAAAGCAGGATTTATTTAAAAGGAAATGAAAATTTTCCAGCTTGAATAATAAGCGATAAATATAACAATAGCTTAATTAAATAATAGCTACTAAAATAACAATATAATAAAATATAATCCCTTTGATAATTGGATAAATGAATCGTATTAAAAATATTCCTATGCTTGTATTTTTAATAATACAACGTGGTTGAAAATAATAATAATATTATTATTAAACTTGATATTGAAATGTTACTAAAACAAAAAGAGAAAATGTTTAAAAAAATATTAAAATCCATACAAATAATAATGATTAACAATAACGTTTTAAAAAATAAATCCCTCTTATCTGTATAGCGAATTTTATAAAAATAATATAAGTCTGCATCGTAAATTTTTATCAACCGAAAAAGAGAATTGGAGCACTTTTAAATAGTAAAGAAAATCCTATGTTCTATTGAGCCAACATTTCATTTATTTTGAAAGAATTTTTTTCGGAAAATTTCAACAAATAAAATGAAATATTTGCTTACAAATAAAAATTCAAAGACAAATATTATTGAAAAATAATGTTTTGCTTCATAAACTATTACTAGAAGTTAATACTAGCAAGAAGATAATTCTAGAGTTTGAGCAACAAGAAAACAACGAACGTCAACAAAGGGCTCTTAAAGGTTAACACAATTTACCTTCAATGAAACGGCTAAGGTTTAAGGACAAATAGAGTATCTGCCAGAGGCTGAGAAAATAATGTGGATTTAGGTGTGCCGCAAAGATTTTAAATGGCGTGCTTTATGTCAAAAGAGAATATTAGTGACCTAAATAGAGTATTGGAAATAATATTGCAGTAAGCAAAGGGCTGGACGCTATGAAGCAAAGGTACTCATTTTTAAGTATTTCGTGTACATAATAAAGAAGTTTTTTTTTCAATTCGCCAGTAGTAAAAATAATTCTGATATTTACATAGCAGAAACGTAGAAAATTATATGTACACATCTGGGGTAGAAAAACAAAAGCTGATATAGAACTTCAAACTAGGTATGTAGTAAAAGTATTTCACAAACAAGTAATATGAAATATTTTTTAAGTCGATTTCTTTTAGATCAATAAGAAAAAATTTATTTGAATTACTTTTTATTAAATAGTTACAATAAATATAAATATGTACATACATATAACAGAATCACAACATTAAATGACAATTAATTTTTATTAATCATCATTAAAGTATCGTATTGTCATCCAAAACAATCGTGTATATAAAATTTCAGTTTAACTGAATGAACGTGAGAAAAAAATCTTTTTAAAGTTTTGACTCAAGTCACTGAAAATGAAGCCAGCGTGGCTGTATCTGTAATTCTTTAAATCAAAAATTCCGCTCAATTAATTTTAATTAATTATAATTAAATTATTGTATTGTTAACCAAAGCAATGGTGTATAGAATTTTTCAGCTTAAATGAGCGCTTTAAAATGTAAGAGAAAACCTTTTCAAGTTTTGACACGTCACCAAAATGTTAGCTAAGTCACCAAAAATGATGTCAACGTGGCTGTATTTGTAATTCTTTGAATAATCAGTTTTAACCAATGAATTTTTATTAATTATAATTAAATTACTGTATTGTCATCCAAAATAATCCTGTATTTTAAATTTTAGCTCAAATGAATGCTTTAAAATACATTTTATTAACGATTAAAAATTTGAACAAGATAAATATAGAGAGAGTGAGCTGAAAGGAATTGAGGAATTGAAAAGAGATCGACAGATATTTTTCAGGAAGTTTTGCGTAAGGAATTTTGAAGTTCTTTCAAAAATGTAAATTTTGTAATAATTTGTCATTCATAAAATAAGAAAAATAAAAAAAAACTAAATCATGAAATATAAATAAAAAATAATATAAAAATTTTTCAGTATAATTTTTCAGTCAAATTTTATAAGTAGCCGCTATATATTTTATTTAATTTAAAAAAGCACGTGTGTGTGAAATGATTTACGGATAATAACTAATAATTACGAATTATTTTATTTACTTTTATTAAGTAACATTATGATAAATAAAGGGAATGCAAGTGTATTTAAAAACAGGTAATATTGAGCACCTTTGCGAAAGTCCACCACACTTTTCAACCATTTTTGTTAGCTTTACCTTATTAAATTTGAACAATAATTATTTAACTTCAGCAGTAATACACATCGTAAAACCTGTACTTTTATGCAGCATTGTTCAGTTTTTAGGTATATTCGCACACCCTTTTTTTACGAAGGAACCTGAAATGTATGAAAGCAATGATAAGATTGAAAGTCATTTATTCGAAGTATTTTCCTAAGCTTTTGAAAAAATAGTATATTTCTAGAATTACAAGTCTTTTAGTTGATAAGGTACGTCATTCATATAAATATAAACAGTATTTCTATATAGAGAGAGGTCTAATTTTACTTTTATATTTATCTCTTTTTTTTAATTTTTAAAGTTATCAATTTTATACCTGGGGCATAACAGGCACCCGAAAATTTCATTCTTATTAATGTGTAACATCTTTACTCTCGGTTGCTGGATATTTGTTGGAGTGATTTCGTGAAAAGGGACGGAAATGTGTAACAGGAAGTCGGAGAAGCGCGTGCTGTTTGATTTGACCAATCAGCGCGTTTGGTTGTGTCTCTTCGCTACCCTCGTCCTGGGGGTCTAATTTTGAGTGGTGTTTTTAACGTTAACTTCAGTTTGCCAGAAGCTGAGCCACTCATAGCTTTTCTGAAAAATGAACTCAACCTCGAAATGAACATAAATCGAAATGTTTCGACAACTAACAATGGTACTGTTATTGACGCTATTTTCAATAGTTTTTAAATACTTTGAAATCACAAGTATATGTGTCATATTTTAGTTATCATAAGTTATCATTACCGCTCTTCCCCAAATTGAACACGAATAATTATTTTTGATAAAAAGTTGCATTACTCCTTGTGTTAATTAAATAAAATTTTCATTAAAGATATAATTATTCAATAGAAAATTATTCCCAATCATACCCGATTCATTTTTTTCAGGATTTAAGTCACTATTGCGTATTTACCACGATAACATGTCAGATGTTACACATCATATGTGACTACTGTAAGGCTCGTTTCTTTCTTTCTTTTTTTTTTGTTTGTGATAAAGGGTTCGCGTTACACGCCGGATTTTACGGTATTTTTAGGACAATTATAAAATTTTTGCTTTTCATAGGTTTTATTTTCAATGTATATTTGTTATTATATTTGCTCATTCCATGTCGCAATTATTTTTCAGTTGTTTTTGCACAAAACTGAAATTCATGATACAGGAGTTTAAAAAAGAATTAATAATAGGATTATTTCAAGTGAAACCTCTGACTTTTCATCATTTAATGTAGAATTGAAATTTTTTTGAGATATGGGCAATATTTCATAGCCTTGATTAAGCTGTTGATGTAAATCACAAAAATGGGCGTGATTTCCAATTACGTACATTCTCCTTGAAAATGATTACAATCATCTTTTTAATCACCCAATCACGCATAACCCACAAAAATGACAGGAATTCGATTAGCAATAAGTCAGTTTAAGACGCGCGAGGACGGACAGGCATACTGTCATGGTCAATGTTGAAATATTCCGGGTTTTTTTTGTAATTCGAGACAATCTGTACCAGAAACGCACTACTGACACAAATAGATTACTGTTTTTGTACCAGAAGCAATAAACATCCGCATGTTCTGTAAAATTACTTAAGGGCAAAAATATTACACTCAAATTTTAATAAGATATTTTATTGACGGCTTCTTCAATACAGATATGATTTAGCAGCTTAATGATGTTGTTTGGTCGCCTTAAGCTAGAAATATTAGAGCACCGTAGTATTGTATGAGAATTTATTAAGCAGTTTATTTCAACAAAAATTATTTGGCATTGACGTTTTATTTTCCCTAGAGTCATCTCGCAGCATTTTCTGTATCTCCGTAGTGTTAAAATTAATTTAGTTTAAAGAGATTTTTTTTACAAAAATGATTGGTCATACAATTCTCAATTTTTGAGTGTTCATATATTGCAATGTTGTTATTATTTTAAAAACGCAGAAGAAATTTTACTTATTTTTGAAAGCAATACTTAAAATTTTAATCAGTTTCTCTTTAATTCATATAATTTTTACAAGATTCAAAAGGACAAAAATCCTTGTGCATTTTAACCCAGAAAAAGTTTTTTCAAAAACATTTTTTATGAAATCTCCCATAAAAATTTATTTATTTAATTACTACGTACTCAAAATATTTATAAATATAAATGAAAATTTCCAAAATCTGTAAGTATAATTATTTCAAAAATAATCCTTTTATATCAAATTATATTCAATTGTTATTTTATCAATCCTTTTATTATTATTATTTAGAAATTCCGATTTAAGTAAAGGTATTAAAATTTGTTGATGAATGCAAAACTACATCTAATTTTCTCAAAACACTCCTAATTTATTTAGAGAAAAATTTAAACTGCATTATAAATAGAAAAAAAATTCAGATTTTCCGATAAAAATGATAGAGAATCCATTTTTTTATTGATTTTTGTAAGATGATCCCCCTTAAGCCTACATAAATTGTACAAAGTCCAATATTATAATATTATAATTCTCTATTATTATAATAATTCTTAATTATAGTGTGCTAATATAACTATTTTTTATTTAAACACATGATATTCTTTTTTAAGAGACAAATATTTAATGAATTTAAAAGCATCTCCACTTATTCGATCGATTATTTTATATATTTTAGGAAACAAAACATGTTTTTTTTTATTTCACATGAGAATATTTACAAAGAAATATGTTTATTCATGTTTTCATTTTGTTATCGATTTAGTAGTGCTGTTTGAATTAATGAGCACAATGCTATTATTGAAACAAAAATAAAGAAGCTCAGGTGCATGTTAAGTGGAATTTGAACACTTTTTAAAAAGATTATTAATTCCTTGTTGTGTGTTTTATTTTTACGCATATCGACTAATACTCTAGTGAAGATATTTTTGAGGAAAACTAACATAAATCTGTACTATTTTTTCAGAAACAGTGAAGTCCTGAAAACTCGCCACTGAATCACCCGGTAGTCCGGATAACTTGGCCACAACCTTGCAGGACAAAAACCCAACTTGCAGATCCGTTCAAAGTATGCATTCCTTTGTCTGGCGTGAAGAAGTTGTGATGAAGCCGTTACTATTGAGGACCGCGCACAAACTTCTGAAATATCACGTAGAGAGTGACTGAGAGCTGTCGAAACCACCTCTCAGTATTTTGAACAAGGTGGGTCGATAATGGACTTCTGTTCCTTCGTCGTATTCTGATGAAGACAGTAGTTGCTGAGAGTAATACGGAAGATAACAGGACATTATGAATTTCTTTAAAAAAAGTAGCTAGTTTTTTTGCACAGATTTCATTTTTGACAGCTTTATGCCTTCATAAAATTTGTTTCTGAGGTGGGTTTGCTAAGATAAATTACTGTACAGTAGAACGTCATTTATCCGAACGTTTATTATCCGGAGCGTCAAATATCCGGACCATAGTCCGGATACGTTTTCGAAAAGTGCAATGCTCCACAGTTGTTTCGTGTGAGGCCAAAAGCGACGGGGTAATGGTAATTTGAGGAATATTTCAGTTACGTGATATGGTAACAAACAAGCTAAATGATGACGAGATTGTGACTTCCGTGTAAGAGAATCCGACCCTTTTGACAATGAAACGGATGAAGACGAGGACAACAACAACAACGAAAGTTGCAAGGGTCCATCAAATGCTGACGCGTTTTTTGCGTTAGAGACATCTATGGAGTGGGACGAATAACAACCAGAGTGCTGTCCTACTCAACTACTGAAGTTCAAGAGAATCAGAGACCCCTTGCAGCGAAAAAACGAAGGTGTACAATGGTACAGCGAAAAATAAATGAATATCTTCCACAATAAAGGTAAAATTGCGACATTTTGCAACTATTTTGCTTTTTCTTCAAGCACGTTTCCCGCATGTGATGATTTTCAATATTCGTATAGTGTCCGGTTTCATATACTGCATGGATTGCATTCGGTTTTCGGTTGTTCGAACAATCGCGTATCCGAACGGTGCCAAGTCCCAATTGATTCGGATAAACGACGCTAAACTGTATGCTATATATTCATTAATTTTTATTTTCATAAAGTAAATGCTGTATGATTTCATACAATAAGTACTTTTCCTTTGTTTACGGGTATTTGAATAGCATATTTTCTGTTGTATTCTCAAGCAAACAATACATGCAAGTGCAGTACTATATTTTCTGAGTGAACCCTCATATTTATTCCTTTTTAATCTCATTCTCGATAACCTGACATTTTCACAAACTCGGCCACCCCTTTGTCCACGTTAAGCCGAAGTTTTGTGGGACTCTACTGTACTACATTTTAACTGATAGCACTGACATAGAAATTAATACCAAAACAATATTCTTCCAAATATATTTTCAAATAGAATCCTATTTTAATGCAATTCTCTTGACAACTTTTTTCATGAATAATATTTACTTCCTTATATAAGTTTTAAAAAGAGAAGTAATTACCGTTTATAAGCAAATATCTGCATACACATCCTTTTATCCAATTGGTAATTAATATTCAGCATATTATAAATCAAACTGTCCTATCGCATATAATTAACATTTTGAATAGCCCACTCTTTTTGGGCGAAACTCTTAAAAATTTTACTACGTGATATTGTTACTAATAGGTACAGGTGATATGACTAACACTTCATAATATTCAATGAGTGTTGTTAAGCTACCCATGAATTAGAAGTAACCGATGAGAGGTCGTCGAACTTTAGACGAAATAGTGATGAATTTTCTAAAATGAAAAATACTTTAACTAATTTAAGATAAAAAAAATGAAAAGATATAAGGCAATATTTAGCATGCATGTGCTTTAAGGATTTATTAATACTAGGTTTTGGCTCTATGCTCATACTGTGAAAAATGGAGACACATTATCCGTGTTAGCAATTAGATTTTCTATCAATCATTGTTGTTTTTGGAATCCTAAATTAGATCTTGTTTAAGTCACGTTATTCATCAGTGTCTTCTTGAAATATAATTTTTGGTCATTAAGTAAGTATAGAAACGTGTTTCATGCTTATTCATTTGGTAATTCAATAAGAAAAAGTGAAATGTTTGAGTCTTAAAAATGGCGAAAACTAACTTAAATCTATCTTTTATTTATTTTTTAGATCAAAATTGTTAAACTGATACGAAAACATTGGTTGTGTTTAAAAACTAAAGATTCACTTCATTTTTTCAATCGAATAATCAAAAATTATGAGCCTTAATTAAATATATAATTATTTTAAAACAAAAAATTCGAAACTTTGCTTTAAAAAGAAATTAGAATGTAATGTTTTGTGTTAATTAGCAATAAAAAATTTTAAAAAATGCACCGCGATTTTTTTTTTTTTGGTTTTAGCTTCTGTTTTTGGTACCGATCTTTTATAGAATTGGCATTTCAGAAAACTAAATTTTTAAAAATAATCATAATTCGATTGTTAGGATCAAATTGTAAGTATTTAAATTTCTCGTAAATCAAAAGATTCAATCGTCATATCTAAAATAAAGTTAATAGAATAGCGTAGTTTGGTAATAAAATAGCGTTGTATTTCTTGAAAATACTTTAATAATTCTATAATTTTTTAAGATTAAAATTCTTGGCACACGAAGAAAAAGTAAAAAAGATAAATTTTTCAATGACTAATTATTTTTATTAATTGTGTAACTCTAGTTTTATCTAGAGAAACATTTTTATAGCACGGAATTCCCAGTTTTTAAGAGAAATTATTTAAGCTATTATCCTTCTAATGCATTAAATGGATAAGTTCTAAATAGTTTTTAAACATTGTTTTTTTTGTGATGCAGATTGCTTTTGAAACGTTTCCTTCCTTCTTATTCTGAGGCCATATCATTTTCCATTTAGTCTTTAATATAGATGATAAAAACTAAGAAAATATAGTCAAATAATTTTTATTCTTGATGTTTTACTATTTCTCTACACGATCCAAGTTCTACATTAATAGTTTTGTTGATAAAAGAAGAAATTTAGTTAAAGATAAAGCTTAAAATATTCTGGAAGAGCACTTGAAAACTCGCGAGTGAAACCTTTGATAAACAAAAGCTTTCTTTCTTCTGTACAAAAGCCCTAACTTAATTAAAAAATGTAGCTTTTTTCAATGCTCTAAAAAAAGAATTATCTGATTTTAGCTTTTTAAGCAAATTGGCTTCCAGTTGACGATAGAATATTTCTCCACTGTGAAATTTGACAACTTGGAAATTTTTCAGAGTTGTGATGGTGAACAATTTTTAACTTCCTTCAAGTAGGAAATTAAAAGATAACGGGATGTCACTGAGAGTTCAAGACCAAAATGGCAAATTGGAATAGGGGAAAATCTCTCCCTCCCCACACACACCGTTTTAGCGACCACTTAACTAATAACTACCGTAAAATCCGGCGTATAACGCGCACGTCTATATTTTCAAGCTTTAATTCTTTAATTTTAAGTAAAATTCGCCGCATAAAGGCTACCTCCATTTTACGAACTTAAAATGTACGTGAGCAATAGTATTTTCATCTTTTTTTATTTTTAAAAATCTCATTTTTATATCTGGCGTTTAACGCACACCCGTAAATTTTGATCATAATTTTTGTGATAAAAGTGAACGTTAAAAGACAGATTTTACGGTAATAACTTGAATAACTTACTATAATACATTGATACATTGGATAACATGTGCAAATACAAAACAATTGTTCAATAGTTTTTCACTTAGATAATACAGCCGTCCTCATATTTAGTAATATGTGGGAAAGTAATACTTTTTTATTATTATTACCTTCTCTTTAATTAGGATTTTTCTTTAATTTTGTTTTTAGCATCTGCTCTTGTTTAAAAACTGTCGCTGTTTTAATGATGATTCAGTTTTAAGCTACTTTTAAGCAAGTCATTTTTACCATATCTACATTAAAATTCAAACTAATGCTCGTTTGAGTGGAAATTGATATGCCCTGTTTGGTATTCAAGCAAAGAGTGATCAAAAGCGAACGTTTTATATTAAGTAACATACTAAATCATTTGAGCGAGAAGTACAAGTAAGCAATCCATTGAAGGGAATCAATTGAATAACCAGTGTTGCGTGCGGTATCTTGATGAAGAGAGTTGTCTAAAAATGCACACACCTATAATGAGTAGAAAGTATCGAAATAGATTTAATTATATAGCCATGAATCCTGTGCTAAATAAGCTTTGTTCGGTTTCAA
Source organism: Trichonephila clavata (assembly GCA_019973975.1). Classification (NCBI taxonomy): domain Eukaryota; kingdom Metazoa; phylum Arthropoda; class Arachnida; order Araneae; family Nephilidae; genus Trichonephila; species Trichonephila clavata. Next base: position 142,207 of record BMAO01019885.1, on the reverse strand, counting down.
GAAGATGTCCATCAACTGGTGTTATGAATACGTCATTATTTTTGCTTCTGCAACATATGCATTTTAATTAAGTATTCATTTAATAATAGTGGTTAAAAGAATGAAGATATGTCATGCGCCTACGAATAAGAAAAAAATTCTTTTAAAGGAAACTTAACACTTTCTTGAGACTAACTTCTTTCAAATGGATTGTGTCAAAATATAGAAAGTATCATTCTTTTATTATGAAAAAAAGTAACAAAAGAGACGAAGAAAATGTATAATTACAGCTTAGAGTGTAACGAATCATTTGTATGTTTTTATTATCTTGAATTCATTTCTAACAATGTATATGTATAACATAAGTAAGTACGGATAAATAAATTAAAAAAATAGATAGATATAAATACTAAGCGTGTGTGATAAATTGTTGATTATTAATTAAATATTGCTTTCGGCGTATTACAGCTTACTAGCGAACTAGAAATTTTCATACTTTAAAGATATTTTTTTATTTTAAATATTTTTATACGTATATATATATTTACCCTTTTCCTATAAAGAAAATGCTATTTTCCCGAATGCTTACTTTATTTTCAATATGCAGTAAAAAAAAAAATTTTTTTTTTTCGTAGACAGGGGCGTAGCTACAACCGTATCAACGATACGGGGCCTCCAAGCTACAGGGGTCCCAACATGTGTAACTACAATCCCACTAATAGGGCTCCCATATCTAAAAAAGATTCACGAAGGAACTTTGATACAGGACACTAGCTACGCCAGTGGTCCTAGAGTAATTTTACTTGACAATAAATAATTTTACTTGTAATTAATTTTTGGAATAATTTAAATTTCTTTCATTTTGAAAAATGATGAAATTTGAAAAATGAAATGATAGGGTTTTCGTTTTTACTTCTATTATTTTACAGGAAATATGATTTACTATTTTTATAAATAATACTTTGGATATTAATAGTGATACTGATTAAAAGTAAATATTTTAATGAGTATCCCTATTGTTATGGTATTTGGAAGACGAAAGAAATGGGAAATTCTTTTTGCGCTCTCATGTGCATTAGAGGGAGAGATAAAAAGAAAAAAAAACAATACTGGATTCAATTTTAGTATTTTTTATTTTGATATTTAGATTATATTAGTGCAGCCTTATATCATTTAAAGAGGCAGTTTCACTACGCGTCTTTGATTATTCCCGTATCTGATTAAGGTATCCAACTACCCTAAAATTGTGAATTTTGCCAAAAACTGACAAATTGTTTCTGATTTTATTTTATAGGCGTCGTATTATCTTTATAAGAATACCAAGTTTATTATTTTCCGTTCACTAGAACAAAAACTACAAGTATTCTAGTAAAAGCAGATGCCATTACTTTAATCAAGATGTCACATTTTAAAATGCGTTTTACTCGAAATTTGTTTTTTCAAAAATGATCAAACGGGGACATCAATTGCTCCAAAAATTTTGAAAAAAAAACTGAATTTTTGTGTGTATGTTCTGTGTAATATAGTAGAAGTGTTTTAACCTTCAGATTTATGAATCATTGTTTTATTACAAAATTTACTGTCCCTTATGTGAATATAATCACTGTTTTTTTAAGCAATTTCATATAATAACTAAGATACAGTGCTCTAGTTTTTGTAAAAGTTAAATATCTCTTATCCTGAAGGTCATTTCAAGAATGAATAACACAGCAACACATCAGAATAGAAAATTTGTTCATTATCTGAAATTTTGTCAACTTTTGCTATAGAATGTGCCCATTTATGTTATTTTTCGTAAATGTTTACTAATTTTTCTTCATTTTAGTAATAATAATTTATTTTTCTCTTCTTAATTTTAACATATTTTTCATAAAATGTACTAAACAAATCTAAAAACCACAAAAAACCTATATCTCCATTTAAAAAAAAAAGAATTGTCGCAAGTAGTCGGATACCTTATAAAATACTTTTTAGAACACATATAGGAAACTGCCATGCGATATTGCTTCTAATGTTTTATTCCCTAGGTAAGAATATTTCAAAAGTACTTTAATCCCTCCCCTCTTCAAGTCATTGGAATCTAGCCTTCATTTAGTTTACGTATTACCAAAATATTTTTAAAAGTTATTTTCCTAATGGTCAGTATGAAATAATTAAATAGAAACAAAATAGTTGAACAATAAGATCGCTGTGCGTGAATAGCTTTCTAACTCCCTATATTATGGTAACTCAGGTTACAAACAGATAATTCTTTTTATAAATGATAATTTATTCCACAATACTCTCTTCACGATTATGATGATATTGAACGCGTTTATTAAATTACAGGTCAAAGATTAATAGATTATATATTAAATTATAGGATCTTGATGTGGGAAGCAGAATTTTTATCGATTAATTTTGCACGATATTATTGAATATAATATCTTTGCATTAGGTATCAATCAATTTTGAATGCTTAATGAACTGATTTCAATATTATGAAAGCATAATTGAATTTCATCATATGCAATTCAGATTTAAAGAGCCATAAAAACAATTTAGAAAAAAACCAAGAGATGCTGAATTCTACGACGAAAATAGAAAATACAGATTAAATAAGTATTCTGCAAGAGAATTCAGTGACCATCTGAAAATGATGTTTTTTTTTTATTTCTTAACTTTATTTTAAAATTTATGTTTCATCGCTATCATATAATCAATGCATTTAGAGCATTCTGCATGTTTTAAAGTTTCCTTACTTCAAATGTAATTAAAACATTGAAATTTTTTTCTTCTTTCACAACCAAAGAAGGACATTTAAAAACAACTTTAATTCGAGGTTCAAGTTTCTAGGAAGGATGATATATGAAGGGACAAAAATAAGTTTAACGAACGGGAATCTATTTGGCCAATTTGTATGCAGAATTAGTGTTTGCTCCTTTGGTAAACACTGGACATCCTTAAATTTTTCCGTCATGGAATATTACTTCTAAAGCTTCAAATGATAAATTGAATATATGTTGATCAGGAAAAAACATTATGCAATTTTTGTATTTTTCTTTAGGTTAAGGTAATTAATATATCATTTAAATAAATACTTTTTAAAAGAAAATAGCTCACTTTAAAAAAGTAGCTCAAACACCGGCTTTTGATAAGTATCATACATTTTTTACCTTGATTATTCCGATGCAAAAACTAAAAACTATTTTGAGCTAGAATTAAGTTATTTATGACAACACGATTCGGCATAGTAATAGACGCTCTAAAATTGCTATTTTTAGTAAAAAGTATGCTAAAAATTCAGACTAAATTAAACAGTTCTGAAAATTAGTAGCAAGAATTGCATACTACTTAATGAGAATAACTAGAATGAGATAAAACAATTACAAGTATTGATTTAAAGTTTTATATGTACTTTTAGAGAAAATAATTAGTAGTCGTTTTGTTTTGTTTTCTGCTTATGACAAACAACATTATTTTAAATTTGTGTAGTGATTTATTTATCACAAAATGCTTTGTTATGTATTTTCTTATCAGTATACTACTTTTTTCAATAAAAAAGTGATTAAAAGTAAAGTTTTTTAAATTAATTTTTACATTTATATTCTATAGACGTCACATCTTCATTACATTTTTAAGGAAATACGCTTAAAGCGTTAAAAAATGAAAATTTGCCTTCCCCTTCTAAATTACTCTTATATTGCTCATTTACTTTATATCATGTATTATATAGAAACTGTTTTATGTTTGCGTTTAGGAAGATACTTTTTAGTCATCTTTCATAACTTTTCGGAAAAACATTATTAAAAATATCTTGATTGAATTGTATGTTTATGATTAGTGGATCTGAGCAAAAAGTTTGACTTGCTGTTTGATTCAAGCGAAGTGATTAAAACGATTTTTTCACATCATTCTCTTTTTCATATTAATGTCCTTCTGTTTTGCTCAGAATTGTTACAGACTTTTGAATACATATTTTATAAGCAATGTTTGTTAACCCACATGAAGTGATTGGTACTTACGTATCATACCGTCGACTGATTTTACCAAAACAAAAGTAGTCGCTAATTAAAAAAATGTCACCAAATACTGTCATCGTTATTATTTTAGTGTTCAAACATGAGCAATAATGATATTCCACTATTGAATACATGTCCTGGCCTTTTGTGACATCTTTTGTATTGACGAAATTGATCGACGGTATAAAACGTAGGTACAAAATAATTGAGCAATAAATATAAATTTTGGTTCCTATTTAGAAATAATATTTATATTGTACAAAAATTCCAGTGAATTGTGACATGAAATTTCACTAGTGTTTTTTTTTGTTTCTATTTGTAAGGTATTAAATAAAAATAGGTTTCAAAACAAATCCGTTTGTGAAATTTGTACCTATTCATCTAGCTTTAAGAATCCTTGCCAATGAGTGTACAAGAGTCAGATTGATGATACTTATGTTCTCTATTAATATATTCAAATTTATTTTATACTGATTCTGCTTATTATAGTCGTTCGGTCACCCGATCCACTCAAACAGGCCTTCCTTAATTTCGAAGCTGAAGCAAATAAGATGTATCTTACCATAAATCAGAACAAAACCAAATTAATGTCAAGTACCAGTTTTAATGAACCTTATTTTTTAATACGAAAATATAGATATAAAGTTGTCAATGGTTTCAGATATTTTGGCTCTGAATTTAAAACACTCAATGGCACAAGTCCAGAAGTTCGCAACAAAGAAATTGCTGCTAACAGTCATTTTTATGCATTTTAAAAAAAATTTAAAAGCTAATTTCATCAGCAGAAAAACAAAACCCTTCATTTACGAATCATTGATAAGGTCCATTCTCACATATGCTGAAGAAACGTGGGCAATGACCTATATAGCGACAACGAGATTCTTGCTATATTTGAAAGAAGAGTTTATAGAAGCATTTTTGGAGGTTTAAAATATGATAATATTTGAAGAGAAAGACCAATTTAGAAATTTATAAACTTTTTAATGAACTTTTAATTGTTAAATTCATTGCAATGCAAAGGTTAAAAAATGGGTAGGGTATCTCATAAGACTAGGTGAAAGTCGAGTCACAATTATTGTCAGACCATACGGTACTCGAAAAAGAGGAAAACCGAGAACTCAGGTGGATCGATTGCCTAGCAAAAGATCCGAAAACTATTATTGTCAGAAAGAGGAAAAGTAAAGACAAGAACAGGACAGCATGGGATTAAATTCTTAGGAAGTCCAAGGCCCACCCTGGGTTGTTGTGCTATTGAGGAAGGAAGGAAGGAAGGATGTTATTTAAGTCATTCAGTCACATTATCCAAATTTAAAGGAACGAGATATGGTGTCAGGATCAGCCATTATAATTATTGGCTAATCAATCATATCCTGATTTAGTTAGAGTGGGAGTTTGGCAACTAATTGCTGTAAAATACAGGTATAAAAAATAAATTTGATTATTTATAACAATTGGAACTCTCTAGCACTCATAACCATAAAGGTTATTTGAGGTTAAAAAAACGTCTCATGAACTGTTTCATTTGTCATTTCAATGTCAAGAATATGTAAATTAAAATCCGTGGTGAGACAGAAATAACTTAATATTTTTTTAAATGTCTCAAAAATTCTCCCACGCGCACTGAAAGAAAAGAAATGACACAATTTTTAACTGTCTAGAATTGAGACATCTGTTAAAAAAAAAGTGTCCAAGTGTTTCATTAACATCTCAAAATGAAGGATAGCGAAACATAACAAGAACAATAAATAATCGTTAATGATGTTAGTTGCTACGGAAAAAGAAACTCCTTTTCTGGTCAACATATTTTTTATATAATTTAGAGACCCGATTAAAGATCCGTAGCTATTTTTAATCGCATGAAAAGAAAAAAAAAAGAAATAATAAGAGTTTGAAACAATGTTATTTTTTGAGCTTAGAATTTAAAATTAAAAATGCTCAAAAAACCTAAAAATAAATAAATAGTAAGAGCTGAAGTAGTATTATCTTTTAAGCTTAGAACTTGAAATATAAAAAACATGGTGATTCGCGCGTGTGTTGAATAAGGGTGCTGAAGAGAAAGAATCTTAAATGGGAAGAAAAAAAGTGGTAAAGATGAGACTAACTATAATAATATAATATATATATTTATATAATACAATTATCTACTTAAACCATTTTGTATTTTTCTGATGTTAAATAAGATATTCACAAGTTGTCTAATTTATGAATGCCGATGCCGAGGCACTGAAGGACATTATCATTAAATATTATCATTAAGTCGTAAATATTTTCGAATAGAAAGAGCCTCTTTGTATTGATATAGCTTCGTCTGATTTAAAAATTTGTTACTATTAAAAAAAGACAACAATCTTCATTACATATTGCAATTTTCCCTTATCTTTGAGACGGATCTATACGCGACCTTATCATTAATCCTCTTGGAGAAACTTTGGGGCTAGCTTTTGCGTTAATTCACAGCCATCCCTCTCAAGAAGAAACCTTCATATTAAAATTAGTTTGACTATATAAAGTCAAGGTTTTGTAAATGTAATAAAGAAGGAGCAGGAGGACTGTTGTGGTGATTTGTAAGTGAGATTTATTTCATCACCACAACGTAAGTTTAGGAAGGAGTTTATCACTATAATAAATTAGTGAATTAAAATTTAAGAATCTAAGATAAATGGAATTAGATTAAATTAAACAGATAACTTGCGCTTGTTTACTTAGAGTTGTTCACTTATAATAGATTGCTTTCTTTGTATATCACTCCTAGGGTCTCCTCTTGTAGTTTCACTTGTGGTTGATTAGTGTGTTTGAATAGTAATAAAATAATAATTATTATGGATGTTTCTGGTAATGCTTTACTTCCTCCCACACCCTTAGGTAGGCAAGACGGTGAAGGAGCGACTTCAAGTAGGTCGCGCTCACAATTTATATAATTTTAGTGTTAAAATATAAGACAATGCGAGGAATGAAATAGTAAGTAGTCTATTAAATTCTATCGTTATATACTAATAGTATTGTGTACTCTACTTAGCAATAACTACTTTATTCTATAACATTTCCCCTTCCCTATAGCCCAGTGTATAGGCAAATTACAAGTGAAAGTTGACTAGTCACAAAACTGTTTAAACTTGCAATCTTGATTCCTAAGGCCTAGAGTTTGCTATTGTACTACTGTGGTTAATATTTCTTACTGTCTTGACTGGTTATATTTAGGTTTATAACTATTTGTATATATTATTATGGATTATATATACTTTTCTATAATATCAAATATCAGTCGGATCCTAGTTTAACGAATTTATGGGGACCGAACATGTTATTCGTTAATTATGGTTATTCGTAATAACGGGATAAAAAAATTTAATTTTTTTGCACTTATCTTTTGAAAATTCTATAAACAATTACACAAAATATATCCATAATAAGAAACTACACACTTTTTATTCAGCAGGTAAAATACTTATGAGTGAATTATTCCGCACTAGTTAATTGGAAATTTTAAAATACTGACTACTAGATGTTTGACAACATTTTTGATTTCTGACGATAGTTCTTTTTCGACTAAATAGAGATAAGAAAATACTGCGCCATTTACATCCTGCTGCATATGGTATGTGTTCCCAGGTTCCAAACAATGCAAAGCCTTAGAAAATAAAACAGTTTTGATGCAAGTTTCAAAAAGGAATTTCCTGTCCCACTGAAAACTCTCGAAATAGGTTATACTCTTGACTCATATACACCTGCAAAGTCTAATAATGTGCTGCACCCTTTCCCGTCGAAGTTTGCTGCTACAAGAAAAGTCTTTTTCTGTTACGGACAAAAAAAAATGTCGTTGGAAAAGAAATCCAGTACTAATACGAACAGTTTCTAATACGAACTAATAAAAAACAATTTCAACTGTTGAAATGATTCGTTGTTTCATGGTTTATTATTCGTTAAATAGAGGTTTTTGCCTTCATTTTAATCGGTGGAAAAGAAAAATTCGTTAAATCGCGAAATTAGTTAAATAGGGTTTCCGTAAATCGGGGCACGACTGAATATTCACATGTGTATATCTGTGTGATGATTTCATTTGAATTAAAACATTTTATTGGGATAATCTTTATCTGGTTCCAATCCTTGAAGTACGAGAAAATATTTCGATATTTTAATTTAGATATACATTTTATTTTACACACTAAGCAACAGCGATTTACCATACTTTCTATGATACGATGAATGAGTTGTGGGCTCAAACGGTTCGAAGCTTCTTGGAGAGCTCTCTTCAGTTCTGTAACGGAGCTTGGTGGGTGCGAAAGGGCTGCAATTTGTCTCCCGAGTATATCCCATATATCCCTCTATAGGATTTAAATCAGGGAAGTTCGCAGGCCACGACATGTGCTGGATGTTTTCCGTTTCAAGGAAGTCATCAATCAGCACCCTCGGTGACATGGCGCATTATTATCCATGAATATGAAGTCAGGACCGACAGCACCTCGAAACAAGCGAACATAAGGCTCAAGAACTTCGTCTCTGTATCTTTGAGCAGTCACACACCCAGTGTCAAAGAAATGGAGGTCTGTGCAGCCGTCCATCATGATGCCTACCCATATCATTACTCTCCTTTATGGAAAATGATGTTTTTTCGTTGTGTTTCTTGGTTCAAAACGTGTTCCACGTTCTCTTCATATCGTTACCCGCCGAGAATCACTACTCAGACTAAACTGAGACTCGTCACTGAACATCACATTGGCCCACTCTCCCACACTCCAATGTTGATATTTCAAACTCCAGTTCATACGAGCGCGTTTATGTACAGACGTGAGGGGAATGCAAACTGTTGGTCTTCTGGCATACAGGCCAGCATGATTGAGTCTCCTGTAAACAGTTTGTCTCGAAATTCGTATTCCTGTAGCGACTGTGAGCGCCAAACCCAGTGTTCTGGCAGTACTGCCTCTCTGACGTCGCGCTCTTATTACCAAATATCGGTCTTGGCGAGGGGTTGAGACTCTTGGTCGACCTGATACTGGTTGTCGGGTAACATCACCCGTTCTTTGAAACCTCTGCCACAGTCTTGAGATGACAGACTGGTCCACATTCAGAATTCGAGACACTTCGGTTTGTGATCGTGAGGATTCCAGCATTCCAACGATTCTTCATTTCGTAAACTTGTCCAATTCGCGTCTTTGTGTCATCATTCACCTTGTTTGATGGTTAACAACGTTCCTTCGCATCAGTTGCATGAAACTTGTCTGAACTGCCCATGCTGCGTGAATCAGTTTCTCCGCGTTCCGACATGTGCCGTTGTTTCTCGCAGGACGTAGTCGACTGAAAAGTTTTGCATAAACCAAATATTTCTTCTTCACTCAATTAATATCCACAAGAAATTTGGAAAAATTTTACGAATGTTTTTTCCATCTTTTTCGCATATTTCGATTTATGCTTAACTTTTGGACATCAGTATATACACACACACACGCACACGCATATATATATATATATATATTGCTGCTGTTTCTGATCCCAAATGGTATAGCTACGTTATACCATCTTCATAAAAACAAAGATCTGTAAGTAATCTAAAAAAGTAAAATAGGGTCCTTTAAAATCTTATGTGAACAGAGAAAAATAAATATTAAAATATATGAGTGGGAAGTCCTGATGTCTGTGTGTGATTTGCACCAATGACAATCAGTAAAAAGGAGCCTCCAGCTTTTTTGAAAGATAAGAACTTTGACGTGGTTACTCAAAAAGCGCAAGAAAACAGTCCGCTGTTTCCTCGGAATATTGAATTAGAGACCAACGTGATCTTGTTATAAAGTATAATGGTTGGATAAATAAGACTCTTCACAATGTGCATTTCATTCAATCTGTTTAAATAAAAAAAGTTTCATACATTAATGTTATCTCTTCCATGCAAATAGATGGCAGAAGAAGCAGTCTTAACCAAGGTATCAGCTATCTCATTACCATCAAGTCTTATAAGGAACTGTTGAAAGTTTAGAGTGCCATGAAGAAAGTTGTAATATGAGATCTAAAAATTAACGCCAAGATTCAATTTGAGAGTGATGAAGATCGTGCACGTGTGTGGTGGCCCGTGTGGTGAGCGTTTTAATTCTGCCTTCGCTGTCAGCGGCTTTAGCCACTTCCACAATTGATGTGAAGGTACGGGGTGTCATTGCATATGGCACGCGGTGACCTCTAATATTGATCCATAGCACCAAGACAGCTCGGAAGTATACTCTTATTCTTCAGCCACTTATGTTGCCCCTCACGGCAGAGCTACCAGAAGCCATTTTTCAACAGAATAATGCTCCCCCACACACAGCAAGGGGTTCACTGAACTGCCAGCGTCATATTTCCTCCCTTTCCTGGCTTGATCGATCCTCAGTTTTTTTTCTGTGAATGAGTATGGGGTAAAAAAGAACAGCAACCTTAACGCCCTATGAGTTTGTTTGAATTAGAGGCGCGTTTTCAGCAACTAAGGAACGAGTTGTCGCAGGACATCATGTGGGATTTCTATCCCTCAGTGTCCGATCGTATCATATGATGCATTCATTCTAGAGGTGGTCTAATAGGGTATTAAAACCTCCATTCATTTGCAATTTTTTTCTACAATAAATGTTTTTTTTTATCACTTACGAACATCAATATCGTAATTACGTATGTAAAATTTCTTTTTATTTTGACAACTCTTTCTTGGAGACCAAATTTTTATGGAAATGAGTATATATTGGGAGGGAAATTTTAAGCAAGATTCCCTAGTCTCTTTGCATTTAGTCTATATTTTTCAACAAATTGCAATATTAAACGTGCTCTAATATACGAGGTAAGATTCAAAAGTTCCCGGACTTACCCGGTAACGTGAAAAAGTTTTGCAGAAGAGTGACTAGGATTATGTTTCTGGGTTACTGCTTCTTCACTTTTTTCTAAATGATTTGTCCTGAATCAAGTGGTTCGTGACTCACAACGGCATCGTATTTTGTAAGCGGATGCATTTAGTAACCGGCGATTGAAAGAAAGGACGTTTGTAGAGAAGATAATGAATGTAGAGCGCAACGGGGACATAGGAAATGTTGAAGCACGTGTACAGCAGTGATACACTATCGCATACGTATGATTTTGAGTAGCATCGATATTTTAGGGTAGGCAGGGAAAGCGTTGAAGACAACGAATATTTGAGCGTCCGCAGACTTCCCACACCACTGAAAACTTTGAAAAAGTTTCTGCAGTGGCACTTAAGAACTGGCTGCAAGCAAGGACGGGAAGAAAACGAAAAACAAAGGTTTTTCCATATCATCCTTACGTAACTGATTTCGCCCCTGCGACTTCAAAATATTTCTAGAACTGGCACGTCGCTTTCAGAGACATGGATTTTAATCTACAGACAAAATTAAAAGTGCATCGCAGGCTGAATTACCGTGTAGGGGAGCGTATCACGTTGAATCGGCCGAGGGCTCAGCGTTATCACGTTGGTGTGGTGTTGTAGTTCGGAGAGGAGGTGCCAGCTTAGATGTCGTCCTTGTCACTTGAACATAGTTCAAAATTACGAGGTCTATCGCCAAAAGCCTTCGTGTAGCTTAACAGTGCGATGTTTGAGTGAATATTAACTCAAGCAGGTTGAATTAAAGGACATGGCTAAAAATAGATTCCAGAAATATTTCAATAACCTTTATGAGCTATGGCAAATGTGTGTTGTTGCTCAAGGGTCTTATTTTAAAGGGTGATGTGTTCCAACAATTTAATTGGTAATATTTTTTAAGTTCTAGACACAGTCCAAGAACTTCTAAATCCTACCTCGTATGCACAATTAATAATAACTAATTAATATTCCCATTATCAGGAAAATTATGCTTTTGAATTCATTTAATTATATTATTTGAAAAAATACAACTTTATTTCAAATGGTAATCAATTAAGACTTAGTAAATTAATTTGATTTTTCGTTTTTTTAATTAATTTTTTTAAAGATTATTTTTAATGAAGAAGAAATACATAAAAGTTTTTTGAAGATAAAAATGAAGATTCCCTTATACACTTCTTAAAACTTTAAAAAAATATTTTTTAACTCTCTTTAAAAGAAATGTTTAAATACATACATTGTCATTTAAATAGTTTTAAAGGAGCTAGAAATAAATAATAAATTTTTAATTACATACTTCTAATATTAGATCGTATTCTGAAACAGTTCATCCAACTATATCTCTCTTTTTATTCTAAGAAATAAAATAAAGAAATCTAGCATTTAATAAATACCGAAAGAATAAATAAAAATGTCACTCACTATTCATCAAACGTTTGAAGAATGAGTCATACTTTTAATTTCTACATAATTTAATGAAATGATTCCCATAGCAATAACTCACGATGCGAAGACACACCCCACCCAAGAAAATCACCGCCCTTTAATCTAAATGAAGGTCAATATTTTTTTTGTTCTAGAGAAAGTATGTTTATTGGGTGCGGTTTGAATTCTACTTCATTGTGTGATCGCTTTTATTTTCCTTTGTATTAAAATCAGATCACATTGCGAAAGTACATTTTTGGTAGCGATCTTTAAACTCCTTTCAGACATGTAACTTAAAATGCTAGTGTCTATTCTTTAAAACCAAAAAACAATGGTTTAATTAGTGATATTAGATTACTATGTTTACTACCATCTAAAAAAATTTCAGGAACAACTTATGTAATGTATAACTAGAACTCAATCAGTTTTGTAAGGACTTTGACATAGCGGAAGTATATCTTAAGAAATTTTGCATATCAAAGTGTATTATTGTATAATGTTTCCCAACTACACGTTGTTATATGTATTGTACATAACTGAACGGTAGGATGTTGTATTTAATTTAATTGAATGGTAAAAAGAATGCGGAAAAATCATTAGGAGTTATCTGTATCAAAACAAATGCTTTATTGAAACGTTCTAAGAAATAAGAAACATTCTTTAAAAATATATACATAAAATGTTTAATACTCATTATTGAAACAATTCAAATTTTACAAGATATTAAGTTTCTGCAAGATATTATTCTTCAAAATCTTAGTCCGTTCAAAGAAGAATATTGTTCAAAAATAAACAGAGAGATTAATTCAGGTAGCGAAAACATATTTAAGACGCTTAATGATTTATATTTTCCATGAAATTACAAAAGGAAACTGGTAAAAGATAAAAGTTCACAATGAATTATAATGAATGTCTTAACAACTGATAAATTCGACTTTTTTTTTTCTTTTAGTGAGAAATTCTGTTCATAATAATAGAAAATCCTCTTTCTCTATGCATATGATGAAAACCGACGTAGTGCTATTGATCCAGCCTTGTGAATAAATTTGATTATTGTCAGCTCATATTTTTAATTCAATATTCGGTTTATTTTTATTCTGAGTTTCTACCTTATCATTTCTACTACAATTTATTGATATTAACTTCTACAGATCAACCCCCCACATATGCAATTTATGATTAATTTACCAAAAATGATTCTAAATACCCTTAAATGTTTTTTGCATTAACATTTTTTGTCATTAAATCAAGGGAAATTGCAAAAATTTATTTAGTTTTCCATCCATTTAGGAAAATCATGATTTTTTATTAAAAACTCTTAAGATATTTCTGTGTGTTCCAAACTTCTTTTTTTGAAATATTTGTCCACACACAATTGTTGAGATTAGAACACGTAATAAAATAGTTTTAAACTAGAGTAGTGTGAATGATACTTCCTACAACTAATACTAAACTGGAAAACTTTAGTAAATACTAAGCGACTGACTATATTTTGAGTTAACAATGACATATTTTTTTCACTCTTAAATTGATTTATATTATAAGGAGTTCTCACAATCCTATGTTATTGGGAATTCAAAACACTATATACAGTATTGAATGTCCATGTATCGGGAATTTACATTTCATTAAATTCTTTATTTAATATCTTGTATGGATTTAAGATGTACTAATAACAGAAGTTTCTGGTAAAAATTTATGAATTTAACTACAGCAACTGAGGAATCATCTAAAATATTCCAGAAAAGTAAAATAAACCAAAATTTGTTCCTATAACTTAGAATAAAAATTATTGATTAAACAAGTTGAATAAATACTTTTTTCATGTAAATCAAAGTAAATAAGGAAAAAAACATAAATTAATAAAAAAATTATTAACAAAAAATAATAAAGAAATTCCTTACATAATAAAAAACATTTTAATTTAACTAGAAGTCGTAGTGAATAGTATAACTAGTAAATTATAACCAAAACAAAAAAAACTGTTTTGATAAAAATAGTATCTAAATGTCAGCAAAATTATTAATTTAATTTCTTAAGCATCAAACCCATCAAGACATTTTAATTCTTCTGGACATAAAAAGAGTTTTCTTAGGCTATTAATACTATAATAGGGTATTTTTTAAAAGTAAATAGCAGATTATCTTAATATTTTACTTATTTATAACAGTAATCTGTTCTACTATTGTGATATCAGAGCATTAAAACGTTTATAAATAAACTATAATATTCTTAATATAGTAAACTGACACCTTCATCAATCAAATATTATTTTATTCTTATAAACAAATGTTATTCTATACTCACCAGCACAATATTCTTTTGATTGTTATGATAGGAAGTAAGATAACAAAATATCCATTGAAGCATTTAATCTCGAAACTGACATTGAGATTCAGTTATATAAGTAAGTTTAATCTTTTATGCTTCTCATTGTTAATTTATGCTTTTACTCCTGTTTTTTTATTCATAGCAATTCATTCTTTACCGTTTAAGATGCTATCAATAGGATTAAAAGGCTTTGTAGCGACATTGTAGGACAAGTGCAAATCATCTTTTTGTATGCTCTTGATTTAAATTTGATATTCTAATAGTTCTGCATGAATGGTTGTTTGATTTTAAGTCGATGAAAAGTGGTATATTTTATGATATATTAATGCCAAATATTATATATATCTGATTATACATTTGTGTTTTTCAGTTAAGTTCTTATGATGAAAAAAAACATGAATGGAACATCGCTTCACTCTTTATGCAATACACATTCTACACCAGGGATGACGAACCGCTGGCACGCGTGCCATTCATGGCACTCGACATAATATTGTTGGCATAACATAGCATGGCACTCGACATAAAGCGATCAAATCGCTTGCATTTTATTTCAGAATAATGAAGTTCACTATGAAGTATTAAGAACAAACGCGGATCGGTAGCGGTGCGGTGGGAGTGCACTCGTTTGTTATTGTCTTGGTCGTGGACTACACTTGCTTATGATGCAAAGTTTGTCTACGCGTAGCATAGTCAATTTCCTTGACACGACTGTATTTTAAAGTTTGTTTGTGTTATATTTACGATTTTTAAGTGTTATTTAAAATGGCTAGTTCAGCAAAAGAATAAAAAGGGTAAGATAGTAAGTGTACCAGAGAATTTCAAATTTGGTGAATCTAGAAATATGGCATTATTAGTAAAGACGACAAAATGGTGTGCGTTTTATGTCCTGAACTAGTGGTATGCAGAACATCGTATGTAAAATGACATTTTTCAACAAATCGCAAGTCCTCTTGTCAAAAAAGTGAACCACAGCCAAAATAATTAATTGCTTAAAAACCAATTAGCAGATGACTCCAATTGAACAAGTATTCTACTAAATGAGAGAGAAATATCTCACAATCCTAATATAAGTTATTTGTCGTCTAATCTGCAACAAAGAACTCACACTAATGTTACTTTAATTTGAATTACACGCATAACTAAAGCATTTACAACTATACAGTTCAAAGGGTACTTTTTCGTAGTAAATATAATTTTATGCTCTTAGTATTTAGTTTTATTATTTTTCCAATAATCACAAGTCAAAATTATTTGATGGTACATCTATACCTCAATAAATACTTCTTTAGAAAAAATGGCATGTAGATCCATAAAGGTCTGTTCTATACCATTAAAGGCGACGCACTAAGAAAGAGTTAACTAAATGGTACGAAGTTAAGTAGGTGTGATGCACTTATATTGAAAATGAAACTTTAACAGTATCATAGAAATTCGAAAAATACAGCTAAAAGAATAAAAGAAAAAATGATAATTCGTTGGCGCACCTCTCTGACCCTAAATAAGCTGTTATGTGGTTGACTTGCCAAATTAGCAGATGTCTGTCTGTGGGATTGCTTCCTATAAATTAGGGTGGATCGTGGATGTAGAGGAAAAAAATTCTTATTAATCGGAGCCTACTTATGCGGAAAAGATGTTCTTTGGTATGGAGATAAAGAGTAAAATAACAAGGGAAAAAATAATAATTTCAAAATTTAGTATTACCACATAAGGGCTAAATTTTCGAAAAAATGAAAACAAACTTAATTTGGGTTAGATGATTTTAGACTAAAAAAATATAAGATTAACTTTTTTTACAATATAAATAACCAAAACTGGTGATTATTGATAAGAGAGTACTAAGCAGTAAATCGTATAGTGTGCATTACGACATTTCATAATTCAGTCCCACGACAGGAGTTTGAGCTTCCCTGCGGGAAGTAGGTACTTCGATATGTTTTCATCCTATTCATAATCCAAATATCTTTCTCCGCACCGTCGAATCAGTCCAATTTCAATAGTGGCTCATTTTAAAAATATGTAGGGGCTTCGAAAAGTAAGGTAACGTGCCTATACAGAGTATAAACGTTTATTCAAAAAATAAAAATATAGACACAAAGTAGGAAGGCAGAAGTACATATTACTTCTCTACATGACCATTATACTTTTAGTGCATTTGTTCCTTCGGTACACCAAACCATCGAAACCAAGATTGTAGAAATCAACATCAATGCTGTGCAGGCTTAATGGACCTCAGCATTGGTTCAAAATGCTGACATCCCAAGTTTTTCTTAAAAAGAAATCATATTTAATCAAAGCTTTGACTCGGGAAGTATAATCTGCTATAGACGTGCTTGGTCTCCCTGCTCTTTCTTCATCTCGCACATCTGTACTGCTTTAGTCAAATTCCGTGCTCCAAAACCACATCTATTTTCGTAACACAAAGCTTGTACCGTACAGTTCAACCAATTGCCAATAAATTTAAGCAGGAGAATTTTTCTTTACATGCGAAAACAGCATATTATGCTTCTTGTTTCATTTGCGGATCAACATTCCTTCAACGCATCCATATTTTAGTTGGGATTTAGTATGTTACTGGAGAATCAGCTCCCTCTACCGGCATCATTTGAATTCTGTCTTCGCTATCATCAGAGTGATTTTTATTTATACGAATAATATGCACACCCTTCACAGCTCTTGTTACCCTTCTTTTTGACCCCCCCCCCGTAATGTTCTAAAGAAGCTGTTAAATGAGCCTGATGCTTTTTTTCTTGTAGCTATTTGGTATGTGTCCTCCCATCACAAAACATGTTAAAAAAATTAAAATACCCGTTTCATTTTTACAAAATTTACTTTGACTTTTTATCATACAAAAGCTTATTCGCTTTGGGACAGTATTTAAAATAAAAACTGAGTGTTTCTCAAACTTTCGATATTTGAGACCCATTTTTTTTTTTTTTTTTTTTTTTTTTTTTTTTTTTTTTTTTTTTTTAAAATTTGCAGTCATAATTTTCATCGCACCCCCCCTCCCTCATACAACTGTTTATTGAATGTAATAATAACGTACTTCGACGCTAAAGCTACAATACGACTTTTATTATAAACTGCATAAACTGCAGAAATTATCAAGATTAGAATGAAGTTTTGAATATAATTTTGTATATGACAACCCCATGGAAGTCACTAATAATTACTAAACTTGTTTTTACTTCAGCGTTGAAAAATTAATTATCAAATAATTTTTGCCATACTGATACAGTATTGATTTGCCATCTTATATCAGTATGCTACATAGTGATATACGTAGCATACATATCTATTATTTCTACATAGTGAGATGCATCGAACTTTCTAAGGGGACTTAACATCCGATCCTATTATTATTATAGACTTTTTGGTGGTCAACAACCATCTGGAGCTGATCTGACATTTGTCAGATTGTTCGAGGATAAGAAACAACAGCATACGTTTAAGAAAATATTCGCATCCTTAAAAATAATTATTATAAATTTTGTATTTACTGGCATAAAGGAGACTGATATGAAAGCAGTTTCTTCAAATATATCTTTTATTTTTTAAATAAGTAAAGTCAATCTGCTCGTTACTGGAGCAATCAAAATAATAAGTTGAATGTTAAAAACATAGTTCTTAGAAAAATAATATTACCAGACTTTGGTCAACCGATTCTAACCTTTCCTTCAACTTTCTAACATCTAATAGAACTAATGAAAACATCTAAAAAAAAGCGAAGCAACAAACCAGTTGCATACGTCTAATATGTCTTCAGTCGAATAGCTTAATCACTTCTCACATTCCGTCTGAAACCGACGATCATATCTCAACCAACTTCTGTCTCCTTAAATACTTACACGAGCCAAGTATAAAATAGTTAAATTTGCATTGCAGTTGTTGCCAACCACAAATCACGAAACTCGCAAAAAGGTCGGGTTCGAATCCGTTTATTTACTTGAGATCATGGCGCGGGGTTGGAAAAACTTAAGGACACCATAAGAATTCGGATCCTAAAATAAATTTTTGCGTGAATCTTTTCCAAATGTCTAACATTATTATTATTATAATTATTTTGCATTGACGAGAAAAGTAATTCAAATGAAAAATCTAGCAACAATTTATGCTGATTAAGTCTTATTGATTTATAAATGTTTCTGGTGTTAGACGCAACTAGATTAAAAAGAGATGAGTAAAATGAAATATTTATTTTTCTTACTTAAATAAATTCATGCTATTAAAAATTTTAGCAGCCGTTTTCAAAAAGCCTAACTCTAAGTCTAAGGGAAAAAAGTTAAAATTAAGAAGATAAAAAATATACAAAAATGTATCAAACTCTTTTGATACATGAAGAATTAATAACTAAATATAGATATAGATTTGCAATAGAAAATTTGAATGCATGCATTTTTTAAAATAATACAAATTCACTTACGTCCTTTCTTTGATGAGTCAATTAAAGACCACGCGAGGAACTATATTAGACCAGTTGTCAACGGATTTTAGTTGCTTTGCGGAATTCAGTAGTCAGTTTCAAAATCTATTACTCTTGACTATCGGGAATTTCAAATGCAGACATTTAGTTGGCTCGTTACATGTTCATACTGGAATACAAAGAAATACAGAAGGTCCTTCGTACTTTATGGTAATGATCTTTAAATTTATTTTCTATTCTTCATTTTGTGATAAAACTTTGAAAACTTCAAAATAATCATCTGCAAATGCTTTCTTTTGATTGGAATATAAAATAAAAGATTTATTTTGAAAATAGCTCCTAAAAAGATAGATGCTTGAAGGTTACTTAATTGAGCTTTCCGAGGAGAAATACTTGTATCAACAAATAATAAAGCGTTGCAAAAATCTTCGTTATTGCATTTGAAAGAGGTATTTATAATACACTAAATTTGAAAAGAGAAAAAAAAAAGCGCAGTTGAAAATAATGAAAATGTGAAACCTCATTTTACGACTGTTCAAACGCAGGCAACTATGAAGAAAGTGAAGTCTCTTATCTTAAAAGAAAATCCACCAACTCAAAGATTCATTGCATCGAAACTAGGAATGTCTTCCAGTACTGTAGGTAAAATCATTTATAAAGATTTAAAGTTAAAAAAGATGTCTGAAGTTAAAGTTCATCTGCTTTTGCTAAAACATATTGCTGAAAGAAAAACAAACCGTAGAAAATTGTATGAAAAAGACCTAGCTGCTGAAAAATGGAAGTTTATGGTAACACTCGATGAAGCATGGGTATATTAAAGTAACTGTAGAAAAAGAAGATTAATTTTCTATTGCTCAACTGACGGAAGTGACCGTACAAAATGGCTTCCTCAGTATGCAGAAAAGTTCCCAAATGGATTCATGATAGTTGCTGGATTTTGTAACAATGGCAAATTAAAAATCAAAAAGGTCTCAAGTAAAGCCAAAATCAATTCGCTCTACTATCAATAAAATATTTTAGAACCAGTTTTTGAAGAAGAAATTCCAGATTTGTATGGAAAGGGCATTGATAAAATGGAGCTTCATATAGGCAAAGTCCTAGTCACCCGTCTAAGTCAACTGCTGCTTATTTAGCAAAGAAAGAATCTCAAACAGGAATAAAACGTATCCCATTTGATGAAATACTTGTAAAATAACGTGACACTTTTTCAATGGACTTATGTGCTTTTAGTTTATTAAAACGAGCCGTAGGAAAACAGCATCCAGAAACACTGAACGGACTTTGAAAAACGTTTCAAGAAGAAGGGATGATTAAAACTAGCGTTATAGTACTAAATTACAAAGTTTACTTTCATAAAAAAATTCGTGTTAGAGCAATTGTCAAGAATCATGGCTATCAGATAGAAGCAAATCGCCACAAAAAATACGGCATTAATAGATAGAAATTTAACTATTAAAATCGTCTTCATAAAGGGCGAATGACCTTCAGCACAATAACGGAATATAAAAGAAAACTTGTATTTCATTAAAATTATTGCCCTTCGAAGTAGACATTTTTTTAAGAATTCTTTTTTACCCGTGGAAAAGCATGTAGGAAAGGTAAAGTAATGAAATTTAACTGGTTCATTTATTTCAATTATGTGTTCAAAACAAAATTATAAAATACTTTAAAAATGCTGAAGCATAAAAACTGAACTTAAAGCAAATTCCCAATTTCTTTGTATATATTTAATCATGCGTACAAATTCTTCGACATTTTTACGTTGTAGATGAGAAAATGTTCAACCAATTTTATAAAAGAAACATGCTGTATGAAGAATATTGCCAATATGTCTGTAAGAAATTACTTTGCGTGAGTAATTTTGATGTGTAAAATTGCCTTTGTCAATAAGTTTCTAAC
Source organism: Trichonephila clavata (assembly GCA_019973975.1). Classification (NCBI taxonomy): domain Eukaryota; kingdom Metazoa; phylum Arthropoda; class Arachnida; order Araneae; family Nephilidae; genus Trichonephila; species Trichonephila clavata. The sequence goes on along the minus strand of BMAO01019885.1, from coordinate 121,323 downwards.
ATCCATTGAGGGTTAGATAATAATACTTCAGACGTAAAATAATGGATCATTAATTTAACTTTAAAGAAAACCATGTTATGCATGCATAAAATTACAGCAAACATGTTATATTTAAAGGAAAATTTATAAATTCTACTAATTGAGAATATTATGTTGGTCATATATTCTGAAGAGATTACATACATTTTTTATGGTGCTTAAAAGTTTCAGTTGTCAGTCATAAATTTTTTTTGATAATCAGTCTCCTTTATGATTGTGTACATTGGAAAAGGAAAGGAATTGGAAATTTCATTCCTGTTTTTTCTCATAACAAAGAAATATCAAATTGCAAGTTGTTAAGGGTTTATTTAATGTACATTATAGCTATGACTTAAGATCCAGCGAATTAAAATAATGGTACGGTATAGGGGTAATTGTTAGCCTCGGAATTCACAATTTACATTCTCAAAATAAAGAAGGTTTATTGATATAGTTCAGATTTACAAATATAATTGAATATTTCAACTGAGATGCATAGGTACAGATACACGACACAAGAGATTTGATCAACATATAATATTAAGCTTAATGATCTAATTCAGTATTCTTCAACCATTTTATCACCACAAACCAGTCAGCATTTGGTAATTTTACCAAGGCCCACTGATGGAGGGCGTTGATTGCTTATATTTTAGATTGTTTTGTTTTAATAATTTAAATTTAATTTTATTTAAATATGCCTTCAGAATAAAATACAGTCACACTAAAAATGAAAATAAAGGGATTAACATGGAGTTTAAAGTGATTTCCTTATAAAAAGGCGCACAAACCCGAGAGAAATGCACGCCAATAGATAAAATGAAAGTAATTTAATGCTCCTTGTGAGGCTCGTTGATGTTTGATGAAAGGACTGGTATCGGACCACGGCTGGGGGTCACTGATTTGATTCATTTATGGAAAATATAAATTTTATTCCTAATCTCAAAACAGTAAAATAAGATATACATAGTCACTCAACAGATACATAAAATTTTAATATCAATTTGCTTCTCTTATTCTTAAAGTAAATATATATAGAATAAAACTGTCTGAGCCTTTCTTGCCATTGAAATTAAATATACTTTATTTTCTATAGCATATGAACAAAACTTCTTTTGTAGAGATCGGTGAAGTTCTAATTGAATTTTGATGTCTAATACAGAAAGAAAATGCGGCAAACTTATAATTTTAAGCTGTTAATTAAAGTTTCTAAAAAATTTCGTAGCTTTTAGTAAATTATACTTTAAATAAAGAAAGGTAGTTCTGCAAAATTCTCTTCGAATTTGACCGACAATTAGCTAGATCTACTGGAATGCATGTCAGCCAAAAAAATTTGAGAAAATAACTGATAATGGAGAAGAGTACTATGAAATCATAAATACAACCAAGAAGTACATCAAGAAAAGTTTGAAAACCATTGTTTTATGAAATATAATAAGAAAAAAAGGTTTCTTATAAGAATTAATCTTTGTATCTATTACTAAGTTAATTTTTATGCTTTTACTTAATTTTACTTTTAAATTTTATTTTTTATCTGTTTTTTACACCCAAAATGTGTTTTTTTTCCATATTTATAAAGGGGTTTTCTTCAAAAAGTATTTATAAATGTATTTTCATTGATAAATTTCATTATGACTTCATAATCGGTATGAGAATATATTTTCACATATTAAGCTTTAAAGAAAATGTTGTATAATTATTATTCGGTCGCTGTTTTTCTCACGTTTAAATTTTTAAAAGCAGATTTAATATTTACTTCACAGCTAACATCAAAATCTTGCATTCTTATCTCTGTGTTAATAATATTTTTTTATTTAACAAAAAATTCAAGATATGCTCCTCACAAGATATGCGCCTTTGCAAACAAAAATCCTTATTTTTTTAAATTTAATATGTATAATTAGGTTTAAAATTCAGTTTTGTTTTTGTAGGTTTAATTTTTTGTGTGTATAAAATTTTAAAAATGGAGCACTATCTTAAAATTTATTGCTTGAGGAAAAGTGAATGTGACTATTCCGACTCACAAAGATTAATACAAGGACGTGATGTTCCAATTTTCTTCTGTTAGTTTATTCAAGTAAACTTTAAAGTGTATTTATTTCCCTTTGAATTTTAATTCATTTGTTTAGTTTAGTAAAAAATTGGAACGATTGTGCTTATGTGTGTGCATAATGCTCACAGTTTCGAATAAATTAAATGATAACATTGTTTAGAAATGTTTCGGTCCTCAGTATACTACGAATTTGTATTCGTCATAGCAAGTAGATTTGTGGAAATTACAATATGTGTTGCAATTTTTGAAAGGAAATGCGTGTACATCCGTAGGAAGCTGTTAACCCTTTTAGTTTTAGTATTAGTATTATAATAATAAAGTTAACTTATTTTTTTCAAATAACTGCATAAAAGAAACATGTTGTTTATTTTTATATCCAGGAAATTTTAGTAAAGCATGCTGTTATTTATAAGCGAGGAAATTAAAATATGTAGTAAATGAAAAAAAGCGAGTTTTCACGCGAACGAAACAAAATAACTCTTACTTTTTTGCCATAATAATGTTAAGCATCCTTAATTTCATAATATTTTAAATAATTTTGGTGGTTTGTTCTAATTATGATCATTTTAGAATGCTGTTTGTTCACAAAGCGTATATATACTTAAACTTCCTGGTACATATATATGCATCTATATCTCTATATATATGAGCAAGGGAATATTAATGTCACATTGCATAGCTACACGAGGACTATTGGCGACGGACCTCGTAATTTTGAACCATGGTCAAGTGACGAAAACGACACCTGAGATGGCACTCCCTCTCCTAAATCCCACACCACACAAACGGGAAGACGTTTGAGCAGATTTAACGTGCATCGCTCTCCTACGTGGCGGGTCTTCATTTGTACTGGGCTCGAACTCATGACACGCTAGCCATGATCTGATAGTCAGCGTCAATAACCATTACATTGTTTGGGTTATTGACGCTGACTGCTATGCCATAAGGACTATGTTTGAATATCGGAGAAGGCATGAATGTTTGAAATTGCATAGTACATGTGAGGCATGCAGTCACTTTAAATACTCGTCTCGAGGGATTGGAGATAGTGGAAGAGATGTGGCCACCTCAGGGTGTTCTTCCTCGAAATTGGGGCGTAACGGGGCTAAAATGTACTGTCGTCTGCGAGGTGCTAAAAGCTGCAGTTAACGACAGACATGCATGGGAAGATTTATGTAACCTAACCAGAAATACCTAAACTAGCCCTTTGCCCCGATGAACTTGTTGGGCTTCGATCTGATGTCGTTGATTGGATGGCAATAGAAACAACAACACACATTTATATACATAAGTATAAAAGGAAAAGAACAACAAGATTCATATCATATTTGTGCATTAATATTTTCTATGCACTTTTATTTATGATAGAAAAATGTAACTACTAATAAATTATGGCATCAATTCTTAACTACAAGACCTTTATGGTTTTCAGTCTAAGCACAGACTAAATTAAAAAAGTCAAATTATGCTAAACGGAATTAGATTCAATTGTTATTTGAGATTTTAAGTTTGGCCACGTATTTTTAAATAAATGTTTTTGATTCATATAGTTAATTTTTTCAATTATGAGACAATATAATACGTCGTAATTAATTAAAAGAAAACAAGTGAATTTATCCGTAGCTTTATTATAAACTATTTTTCAAACTTAATGCAACAAATATATATATTAGTACATAATAAATGGTATAAATCAAAAGTAACATAGAAGGCATAGATTTCAATGCTTATCATTGTGGAAATAAAAAATAGCATTTTCCGCATAGTCCATTATGCATGAAAGATGAGATATACCTAAATTTTTCTTATCATCAATCTAATATGGAAACTGATTTCCTTATGTAGGAGAAAATTTCAAAGCAATTGAGACAATTTTAGAATTGATTCAATTTTCAGGAATAACTTAATCTTGCATCAACTTCCTTTCTTCAAATCAATAGAGTTGCCATCATTGTTTTTTTGTTATCTCAATCAAATTTTATCAAGAACTTTCTAGTACCTTTCTACCAACCAACAGTGATTAATCTGTTTTTAACATTGCACCACCAGCATTCAATCAAATAGGTATATATTCTTATTCCACAATACACAAAGAGTGAGACGTTCTGTTTGTCTGGGTTTTTGATAAGAAAGGTCAGCGGTAAGTATATTTCTTTGTGTCATTGTTATCTGAGCTTAATTCCTTCACACTGTATTCGTATTAAGTGTAGAGTAATTTGAGTTGATTTGGTAACTCTTTCAATGGCCAGTCTATTCCGCATCATTGTGTGAAATTATCCCATTTTTCACGTCAAGAGTTCATGACTCATTAAAAGGATTAAGAACTTTTCAGTTGTTGCTAATTTTTAGCCGTTTCCGGTGCTCTAATTATCTTGAATTTTCAAGAAGCATATTGCATTTGAAAAGAAACAACAAACTGTTGGCAAGAATAAAAAAGCTCAAAAATTTTAGCAGAATATTTTTTTTTTGTAATATTTAGGAAACAAAATTCAAATTTAAGATTGGAAAACACACATTGCGATTTATAATAACATTTTACAATTTATATTTGATCAAAAATAAATTGGGTTGGTTTAAATAAGCATTTCTTTGATAAAAAATGAAAAAAAGCTTATTAGATTTGTGATGAAACATTTGCTTTATTTATTAAAATAAAATTATATACACAAATATATACACACACACATATGCGTGTATACATGTCTTTACACGTCACAGCTGGACAACTTCTGAAGATGGCATCTTGGTGGATGATATGGAATGTTTTTTTTTTCTCAATAAAAAGGCTGTTGCTAATTGTTGTTACTCTAAAGCTTGTGCAACAGAGGTCAGCGGAGAAAGCGAAGCAGATTGTGAAAGAGATAGCAAATGCATTCAAGCTTTCATAGTTTTTTTGAGAAAAGGGAAATTCCAAAAAAATTTTTCTACAAAAAATTCAGCAGAGAGTTAAGAGTAAAAGGAATTAATTCACGAGAAATCTGTTTGGAAGGAATTCTGATGGACATAAACAAGCTAGGATTGTACTGTGAGATATGGCTCTACATTTCACACGCACACACACACACATACTATATATATATATATATATATAATCGACTCTCGATAATTCAAAGTAGAAGAGAGAGAGAGAGGTACCAATGAAAAACTTAGAATTATCAAGAGGGTAGGAAAAAAATCCCAAAGTTCACAGAGAGAAATTTTTTTCAACACATTTAAATTCAAAATTATGTATTAAAACAACAATTGTAAAAATAGATAAAATTATTTTAAAATATTTTTTTAAAAAGTACATATTATACAGTATAAATATTATACAGAGGTCAAAAGTCCTGTATTAAAAGAATATATTTATGTATAAAAGACAACTATTAAAATAATTCACACTGCACATAATTATTTCTTGTTTTTGACGAAAAACTCTGTTATCTTTTTTTGTTTTGACATTCAATCTAACTTTCTCAATGGATTTTTCTAGAATAAATGAAGCTTGAAAAACGTTTGCATTAACATGATTTTTAAGGAAAAAGTTGTGTAGTTTGCTTAGCGACAATTTAGCTTTTGTTAGAGTTATCGGAGTCAGCTCCGATGGTTATCAAAGGGGTTATGTTACAAGGGAGACAAGCAGAGACAATACAACACAAGACAAAATGTAAAGCTCCAACCTGTTTGCTACATGACTCTACATAATAGTGAGTATTTGAATTGTTGAGAGCTGTATAAGATCACTTCGAATTATCGCGTGTTTTAGTATGGCCAGCCACAGATTTTACTTCGAAATATTGAGTATACCAGTTTATTCTTCTCTAGATTGCTTTCAAGATGAGTATTTCAATCATGTGTTAATGTTCTAATGCATGACTAATTTAATATTACGTCTCGGAAGGAAAATTTTCAAATTGTTTCCAGTTGCTGTTCTGTAATGTAAATTTTCATATGATTATATCATGTCTAATCCATCAAAACTATTAACTGATGTAATGTAGTATTAATTCATTTGTCTCTATTATGCCTGAATAATACATAAATTCAATTGTATATTAGTGGATTTATTTAAAAACGGTCTTTTCCTTATTTGTGAATTTTCATAATGTCATTTCTAAAGCATAAAAAGATATATTTTGATAGTAATACTGTTTATTTCCTTCACGGAAATTTGATTCTTCTGTGGAATATAAATTATAACCTTAAACGGTGTGTGATTAAATAATTTGCATAGGAGAAATAATTACAATACAATCCTAGATTGAATCTTTTAAATAAAGTTGCTGCTTTCTTTATGTCTACGATATATTTTGCCAAAGGTGTTTGCAGAAAAGTTATTGCTAATTTCATCATTGAAAAACTAACTTCTTTTTCAGGTTCTCGTTTCATTAAAAGGAATCATTCGATTTATTTTAGTTCGTTATTGAATTTTCGTACAAGCTCTTAAGAGAGAGAAAAAGAGAGTTTTTAGGAATAATTTTACATCGAATACACTTTCCCAAAGCTATCTGTCATAAATTTGATTTTTGTTAAAGTTTTGTATCTTTTAAACAAATTTTACAAAGTTTTAGAGATATAGAGTCTACCACATTTTGAAAGCCACTGCTTTAAACCAATCAAACCAGAAATGGAGATCAACATCGCATTCATTATCGATTTGTAATAATTTTACGGTTTGCATCCAAAACATTTACAGTACATGAAGAGAGTTGACTGCATTAATCCAACAATTTATAAGTATCATAATAGGGATTGCTTGAATCCAAAAACAATTATATTTTTATCATTATTAAGTTCGGGTTTTTTTATATTATTTTAAAAAAAGTTTTAGGTGGCAAATAATGATTTATTTCTATTTACCATGGTGGTATTGGGAGGTTTTAACGTAATTTTGAAAGCACAAAAAATGATGATGTTAATTCATAATAAATAAAAAACAAGTAACTTATAATGAATATAAATTTTGAAGATTCATTAAATAGTTATTGATGACGTAAAGACAGAGCTTCAGAATTTTCAGCTATTCCATGTGCAATTGCAACAACATATTGAGAACTTTAATTGGATTACATAACATGCATTCCAATGACAATGGTATATTTGAATTAAATAAAAAGTTATGTGTGCGAGTGTGTGTGTGTGGGGGGGGGGTGCTTAACAACTGACATATTTTCGCTTTTCCGAATTTAGAAATTTTAAAAATAGGTTTACCTGAAAACGAAATAACTTGAGGTTATTCTAGAAAACTTCTAAGTTATAAAATATCTTTTTGTTATGGATAGATATCAACTTTTTATAACACTTCTTTAGGAGATGATGTAGCATGTGTCAAATCTAATATCTTTCCTAGAAGGAAAGAGTATAACCGTTATTGATCAATCAGTTTCCTGTTAGTGATCTTATCCTGTCATCTAGTGAATTATCTTGCCAACAGTGACATTAATTATTTCAAGTCCTCGTCTTGACGCAATGATTCCAATCCAAAAGACCGCTCAAATGACCCTTAGCAACAAAGCATGAATGTGAAGAAATATCCCAGAAAAGAAAAATGTCATCCCCCCCCCCTCCATTTTTTAACCGAAAATATATTTGTACTGAAAAGATTTACAGTCATAAAAAAGAAACTGATAAATGTTTCCGCTATAGTAATAGCTTGTTCAAAAGTCAAGTCCTCCCTCCCCCTATATATTTCTCCAAAGTAGTCCTTAGGCTAATATATGTAGGCTTATATAAACTGAGGCATTAATCTTTCATCTTTAAATCTCTGAATTATTTTGATATGTCTAGAGTTTATATATCTATATATATTAATTTAATCTTGAACATGTCTTTAATTTTTAATTTGTAATTGTCCTGATCTTCAGGATTTGCCCTTAAATAATTAGTAGCTACCCGTCTAACGGGAATCTGTCGAATGATATCTTTCCTCCTTTAAAAAAGCTCCATCCACTTAAGTCATGAGTTTGTAACTTCCGGTAGCCACTTGATATAAAATACATAAGATACTCTGGTGAAGCTCTTTTGTCTCTTTATCTTCGTTATGTAGCTGCAGCCCGTTAAGGTTTCTGTATCCTTTTTGTGGTGTCTATTGTTATGTTTCTGTGTGTTTAATGTACAATAAACCAGATTTGTTTCAACAAAGGACTGCTTCATCAATATTACATCAGGCATTTAAAATAATGATCCCTAATTACAAGAAACTCTTAATTTTCGCACCACCCTGTCATCCTGAATGCAAGTGGCCACGTTTATGTTACACTCACGAACACACACACACACATTGCTGTTTTTTAAAAAAATGCAACACCATGAAGGAATCATCAGAATTAAATGAACTTTGCAGAAAATAGCAATTATAGGATGGTACGTAAAATAGTAAAGTTTCAGAGCTATCGCACATGCGTGGCGTGCGCAGCGCCCTCTGAACTGATGCTGAAAGCGTATAAATCATAGATTCCCAACCTTTTTTGAATGAGTGCCCCTTTTTCTAGTAAATATTTCGATACCGCCCCCTTTTCTAGTGAATATTTCGATACCACCCCCTCCCACTCTAGAAAAATAAGAGTGTACATAATACATGGTGAAATAAGAGTTAAGTTTTAAAAAATATCCAATAGAATATATTTTTAAAGTAAAAAAAGACTTTAAAAATTATATTCTATTGGATATTTTTGGCTTAGAAATTAGGACAGAAAATTTAGGGCTTTAGAAATAAAAAAAAACTTATTTCTAAAGCCCTAATTTTTTTTACTTACAAATCTGGAATAGCTCTTACCACAAATATATTTAAATGTATAATATTATTTATTTTAGTCATATATAGTATATTAACGGAATTGAAACGCTACTGAATTTCTTCTTTATTTAAAAGAGTGGAATAAAAGTTTTAGCTTACCTGTTATAAAGGCAGGCAGGGGTTTTGATGATACGAAGTAATTCATAATGAACTATTGCTTTCAAAATAAATATAAATTGACAGTTTCAGCCTTTATAGAATCACGTTAATTCATAGTTAACATATTTAATTATGTTTCTTGGATAATATGCGTAATGAAATGCAGTGGACGAAACATGTTTCCTACTGCTCACGGACAAAGATAACTCGTGCACTACAGAAATTAAAATGCACTATATCATTAAACTTAATGTAGGTCTGAATGTAATATTTAAGTTTTTCATCCACTTCTCGAACTACATATTATGTGAATTTTTGTGCTTGTGATACAGAAATGATTTAAATGCATACAATCAACATAAGGTAAACAGTATTAAAGTTTACTTTTGTTCTTACATGATCAGCGTGTTCTTTTAGTCTTTTTTAGACTATATTTGGTTAATCTTCCCAAGCCTCTTCGTGCCGTCTCAATGCCCCTTAATTTTCTCTGGGTCTTTTACTGCCCCTCTGAAAGCCTCAAACGCCCTCAAGGGGGCATTATCGCCCACGTTGGTATATAATAGACTGCTGTAGAGGGACGTTGAAAATAGTTAATGATTATTTGTTAGTGGCGAACGTTTTGTGAGACCTAAGTATATCTCCTCGACGAAATAAGGAGAAATTCCATCAACTTACGGAGTTTGAACGGGGGAGGATTATCAGCCTTCGAGAAGAAAGATTTTACTATTGTGTAATAGGAGCTCGTGTGCAGCGGAACAGTTCCACAGTGATGTGAGTTTGGAAGCAGAGGCCCGACGAGCACCGAACAACTCGAAAAACTGGTAGTGGACGACGGAATGTGACGTCAGCACGCGACGAACAACACCTGATCCGCATGGCGATGAATGACCGTACAGCTTCCTCCCGGCAGTTGGCAGCACATTGGCCTACTACTACAGGTGTACTAATGTCGGCTTCGTTGATTCGTTGACGTCTGCTGCACAGTGGATTACGTGCAAGGGTGCCTTTATGCAGGATCCCTCTCACGGCACACCATCGACGGCTACGTCTGCAATGGGCTCATGAGCACAGAGCCTGGCAAGCTGATTGGCATCAAGTTGTCTTTTCAGAAGAATCACGCTTCAAATTGTGGGACCATGATGACTTCATTCGTGTTAGACGCTATACAGGTGAGAGCTGCCTTCCAGAGTGCGTTATCAAACGACGTAGTGGCCTAACAATCAGAGTTATGGTTTGGGATGCGATTTCGTATCATGGATGATCCAATTTGCTACGAAATGACGGTAATCTCAATAGCAACAGGTATGCCCGTGAAGTGCTACAACCCGAAGTCGTTCCCTTTCTTCAAGTCATCCTTGGAACTATCTTTCAAGAGAATAATGCAAGTCCACATGTTGAAAAGACTGTTCGAGACTTCTGTTCAGCCCAACACATGCAACTTCTTCCTTGGCCTGCTTGTTTACCGGATATGTCAGCTGTTGAGCACGTGTGGGATTTGGTTGGTCGGCGTTTCACTCGTGATCCACGTCTTTCAGCTTCAAAAGACGAACGTTTGTTGCGCATACAAGCAATATGGAATTGTCTTCCACAAGCAGACATTCAAAATCTGTTTGACTCCATGCCACGTCGTATAGCAGCACTTATTGCAGCGCAAGAATGCTAAAATTATTTTCTTAAATATAAAATCCTTTAAATTTATTTTCAAATATAAAATAGTAGTCTCTAACAGTAACATTGAGGGTGAAACACCTTATTTGAATTCGAAAGGAAACCAGCATTCGGCAGTAACATAACAACGATGTATACAACAAAAGCATATCACAAAGCATATTGTTATACTCTAAAGACAAGCTTTACAAAGAGTAGGCTTTAACAGCAAGGGACCATCAGTAGTGTCTTTGGTATTACATGTACAATAAGAAAAGTTTCTGTTGTGGCTCCAGGAATGACGAAATTATTCACTTGATGACTGAAAAACTATCCTAGTTCGATGAATTTCATTTCCTGTTTTGTTAAACAGATGTGAAGACCAGATTTGGCGAAAACAGCTCAAATTCATGGATCTCTCTTGACAAACAACCCTTCTTGCATGTGAAAGTGGAACTATAAATGCAAGGAATTTATTCATGGTGTGCATTCAGTTTCTTGATAATCGTGGACACGAACGACTTTGAGCATTTTTTACCTCAGCATCTTTGCCAATCAGGTACACTCGTTTGTGCTTGAAATGTCCCTCTACGATGGTTATCCTTTCAGCTGGACATTTTTTTTGCCACCATGTGGTTCTCCAAACCATATCAGACTGTTTTGAGAAACATCTGTCTGAGTTTGAACTTCTTCCACTGCTAATTCAGTCTCCTGTTTTGAATTATATTGGCATTTGCTGAATAATGTTGAAATATCACTTTAAGTCTTGGAAACATCAGCATGCAAGTTGTTCCAATTTAAAGCTTCCATTATGTCAGCATAGACCACCGTCCCTCAGTAATGGTATCTGTAACCTGTTAAATTCATTTTTATAAGAATGATGACTGTTATTAGCTCTAAAGGTAGATAAACTCGTTATTAGAAGGAGTGTCTCTTATTTATTTATGTATCTGAATACATACGTTAATAGATTTTCAATAGATTTAAATGCATAGATAGATTACTATTTCAGCAGTATTCTAAAAGTTTTTCTCTTATGATACATCTTGGTGTTATAATATTAAAAATCCTTTTTATGGCTAGATGCAAAAGTTATCAAAGGAATTAAGTAGTTATTGAGATAAATAAGTGGATATTTCTAAGTGCGTGTCGATGTATATATCAAGTAACTTAATTTCTATTGCAAAATGCGTAAAACATGTAGGAAAGTAGATTCAATATAAGAATTTGCTGTAATAGTAATTCTTATATTTTAAACTATATAGAAATAATACTATAATTTTTTTAACCGGTAGATATTTTCTCCCTTTTCTTAAAAAAATTTGTTTGACTTAACTCTTAAAATTAAATAGAGATAGATAGCATAGAGTTATGGAGTAAGTCATTGTCTTTCTGTATCATTATTTTCAAAGAAAATTTATTTTTTAAAATTCTGATATATAAAAAAAATACCTATTTGCTCAATTTTCCATAAAATTAAGTATTTGTGTAACATTTCAATCAATCGCATTTAATTATCGAGGAAACACAATTTAATGCTCTATTACAGACGCACGCGAATTATATGTATATAAAAATTTTGTATCTGACAGTTTGTTGTAAAAATGAAATACGTTTCTTCTTTAGATTTTTTATACTGAGTAAGAAATAATCATTAAAAATAATTCCTTTTCAAGATAACGTTGTAAGATATTTATTAAAGAATTTTTTTGGATTCGGAAATTTCTAGCGGAGAAATATTTTTTTTTTGTATGGATTGTCCTAATTGTCAATATATTTAAGTGATTTGAAAGACATAAATTAAAGTTTTGAATATTTTTCTTTAACTAGTATAAAATATGTAAAATTTTATATATAATAAAAAGAAACAATGTAATAAATGTTATTTCAGCGTGGTTAGGTAATTTTGTTCTGAAAGTTTCATATAAAATATTGTATAATATTGTATATATATAAAATATTGTTGGAATTCCTTTCCTCTGTCTGGTACCTATCCTTTTTTTGGAATGATAAAATGATAAAATCCAGCCGTCCAATTTATTGTAACAGTTTGTGACAAAAGGATTGTATTACTGAGCCATAACTGGATGTTAAAAAAGAAAACAAGAGATAAGTCATTGGCCAAACTTTTAGGTAATGCCAGGAGAAGGTTTTGAGGTCCACAATTATACTCTTATCTTATGATCCATACTTCCTTTGGGATAACCAAAGATTAGCTAGCATACCACTTGCTGCTAAATTGCAGGGAGTTCCAAAAATAAGGATACATTTCCAAGAAAACACTAATGTTTTATTTCTTTCACAGGTTTCTAAAGAAATGCTCTCCTTAGAAGAAATAATAGCCATCGTTCAGGAAACTGAACGGTAAAACAACTAAAGAAGTACTTTAGCTGAAACAGCCACCATCAAGGACCAATATCAGGCTACTTGCTAACAAATTCAAACGAGCCGGTAGCGTGGCGGACGAAAAACGTCTTGGAAGACCATCAACATCTGACGATACGGTCAAGAGAATTTACCTGAATTTGTTCCTAAGTAGTCTGATATTGGCCTTTGTTAGTGGTTGTTTTCCGACTGATAGCTCCTCTTCATATATTTTACCACCCAGTTTCCAGGGGAGATGGCTGTTCTTTCTACTAAGGAGAGTAATTCTTCAAATACCTGTGAAGGGAATCAATATATTAGTGTTTTCATTGAAATGAATCGTTATTTTTGGAGCATTCTATATATCATTGCCATTGAGTTATAAATACATAGGGTAATAAACTCCGGAACTTGGAGAAGAACTTTGGTTCAAGTTATTTCAAGTAGAATCCAACTTTCCAACAATCTCATAAGTATGGATTAAGCATAGGTTTCGTAGGTTTGCACTCTGTTTATGTGTTTTGTTTACTCGAATACAACATGCCATTCTTTTTAATAAGTGTTCTAAAAAATCCAACGTGGCAGGATTGTAAATTCCGAAAATGGAAGGTATATTAGATTGTTCCATTTTATTCTATGATGAAATGAATTAGCTTATTTCTCATTTTTTTTATATTCTTTTTTTTTTTTTTTTTTTTTTTTTTTTTTTTTTTACATTATTTTTAATCTAGATTTTTTTTTTTTTTTCGTTTTGTTTACATTTCTTTTTTTCATTTAGACACACGTTTTTTTTTTCTCATTTTTCTCTTTGTTTTTGTCTTTTTTTTTTTTTTTATTCATTTTTTTATTTGCTTTTATTTTTTTTGTCAAATTTATCTTTGGATTTTGATATTAGTATTTATTTCAACGAGTTATTGGTAATTTTTTCTTTCATCAGATTAATATCTTCTATTTCTTAAATCATTTGACAGTTTGCGTAAAAAACACCTTCGAAACTTAATCATAGTAGTTTTTTCACATTCATGCCAGTTTCCAATGTAAAAAAGAAACTTAAACTGTTATCCCGTCAAACTTACTTTCTGTAGTCGAAAAATTATATACTTTCAAAATTTTGAATCCTATTTTTTTTAAAATCTAATTCTCTTGTATCAAATTAAAATTTTATATTTAGTATTGTAGGAATGGATTTGCACGAATGCCTCTATGGAACTTCCCTACATTCCCTACTGACGTAATACTGAGAGAGCTCGAACTACCTGTCATGGCAGTTCGAGGATAACGCGGGAAACATTGGCCAATAAGACGATAGAGCGGGAAACAACAGGAAAAGAGACCGTAAAGCAGCATGAAAGACAGAAGACGATGCAGACGAGATAGACGCCTCTTAGAATCCAATGGATTATTTTTGATGTGATGATTTCATTACTTTTTATTAACTTTTAGCCCTCCCTTGTAAATAAATTTCCTTCATTTAAAGTAAACTTAACAATTTGGCCGTTGTCCCTCTCTACAGAGTATGATATATTCCCTTCTCTCTTAAAAATATCACTGTAAACACAATAATATTTAAGAAATTAAAATACCACCTTACAAATAAATATAATTATGAAGAATAAAACTCAATAAAACATAAAAATATACATTTTATCGTAAGCACTTTTTATACAGAATGCAACCCTAAAAATTAATTGCATAATGATTTAAAAAAGCATAAATATTTCACAATTCATTTAGATAAACGCTCTGGAGATATTCAACATAAAGAGTGATTTAAATTGCTTTTTCAAATACTGATTTGTTCCAAATAGTTCTATTTTTCCTATAACTAACTGTTAAATAGTTTTAAGGGTAATTAAAAACACTATATAATCCATAAATATGGTTTAGTTTATTGTCAATCACATTATTTTGCATCTTTTATTTAATTAAATTATTTACTACTTGGAAAAAAATGTTATCTCATTGTCTTAACATGTTTGCTATTTTTTCAATATTTTTCGACCCAAATCTTCTCTTAATTTCAGTTTAATGAAATTTAGAAATTGCAGATTAGCATGCTTCAATTGTTCGAACTCAATTTACAAAAACGTATGAAATACAAAGGAGCCAATTTTCATTATAATTATATGTATAAATCCTATATACTCACTTGAATAAATATTTAGTTTAAAATCTTAAAATTATTCATTTTGTAAGTAATGTTGTTGTTCTAAAGATATTCAACACATTAATAGATATGATACATATAAAATTTTTGAGGATATACAATATTTTTCTAGATAAGAAAAAGAATTAATGTGTTGAAGTGAATCATATCCACTTTAATTGTTCAATTCAAATGTTATATATCTATATCTTCATAACACACACACATTCATTAAATTGATCATAAAAATTGTGATATCATTTAAATAAAATTTATTTTAACTAAATTAACTTGTTTTGTTTAATATTATAAAATATTCATGGTTTAAAATTATTTTTTATTTTAACATAAATAAGAAATTACTTCTTTTTCACTACTTTATATCATAATTTCATTCTATTTATCTTCCTATTTTGCATTTCTAAGTTGTGTTTAAAGTTAAATTGTTCTGAGAAAATTAAAATATTCCTTTTGTTTAAAATACTACCATTCTAATTGAATACAATAAATCTCTCCGCAGGAGATTTTAAAAAATAATGTCTCATCTTAAGATTCAATAATGGTACTTTTTAAACGATTTCTTAAATGCAAAGCAAAGGAAGCAGATATCTAACAGCAATACATTTTACTCTTGTTCTTAGAAAATTTTTTGTAATATAAATATTAGATATTGTAATCCTAAATATAGAAACTTATTTTTTATGACAGATATTACATTATGAATCAAGCAGATTTTACGTTTTTATGTCTCGTATCTTCAAATAGCGGGACTCGAAAATCTTAAGCGTAATTTTTGCAAAATCTCTTTCAAGTAAAAGATTAAATATATACTATCTCATAATTTATTGCGCACAATGCGCATTACTTGTAACATTTTTAAGTGTTTTCTACGTGGCGTGCATAAAAACCTCTCATGCATTAGACATGTGTTGATAACCTTAGAAAAAAATTAATATTCTACCTATGAAAAGAATAGAGCCACCTGAACATTTCTTAAGATACCTTTTGTCTACATAAAATTAGTTTGTCAAATATTCATACGTTTGTTTTGTGTGTGTGAAGATATTCGCAGCATATTTTAATAAATTTAGATAAACGTATCTCTTGAACATTGTTTTTTTTGTGTGTTGAGAGTTTTTGCTCCTTACGAAGATTATTTCTATAATTACTGTTTTTTAAAAGACCTTTCTGAATAAATCATGCGTCTAGCATCACATGCAGTTTTTGACGCAGTTTAATATATAGAATGAGATTATTGTCAACTCTGCAGCATTAAATTCAATTTTCTTTGTGTCACTGAGAGAAAAATTACGCATTTATAATTTCTTCTTCGAGATATTTCATACATTACTAGTCACTGTTTCTCTTGATGTTTAAAATTAGTAAGAAAGAAAGAAATTAAAGCTTCAAAGGGGTCTGGAAACAGAATCCTTCATGTACATTCTAAACCCGAGAATTTCTATTTATTTATTATTCTTAGATCTCACAAGAGAAATTTAATAGATTATTAATTAGAGTTGGCAATTTTGTACTTCGTCACTTGAACTTTGCCTGTTTCTTCATATTTTCCCGTCACATCAATTTAATATATCCATAGTTAGTCTCACAATGTTGCCATTTAGGAATTTTGATAAAATTAAAACGTGAATACTTAAACTGTATCAAATTTCGCCCAACATAAAGATCAGTCTGTGTTGATCATCAGATTTCTGTGTTCTCTTGCCCCTGAAGTCTTAGTTCTTAGTCGTTGGGATAGTTTATTGATAACAATTATAGCAAAGACCAAAAAAGGCAAGAGATAAACGCAAACACTATATATAATGATGTAAGGCATCACCATTAATATAAACTGAGTAAAAAGGCAGCTACTGGTTTTGTAAAACGGAAAAAGAATCTGTTTCCATGTGTGAGCCGACTGAAATTGCAAACGATTATTAATTAAAAGATATTCCATTTCCACAGTTTTAAGATGCATCCTAAAATTGTAAATCACATTTTAAAGTATTACTATTTACCGTTTCTACAGATTAGGAACAAAAAAAAATTTGTTCCAATGCGATATTCCAAAGTATATATATACGAATACATCATCTGTTTTAAAAAAAAATACTCCATTGAGCGAATTTAAATATTAAAAAAGAATCTTGCGGTAGTACAATTGATATATTTTATCCATTTCTTAATTCGATTTAGATGTCTGTACGGAACTTTACTTTACTCCTTGGATCTCTCTTAAAGAGTATATTTCTTGCTTCATCTAATAACATAAATATCGTCCAGATTCACTAAAAGATACTTAATAACTTATAACGAAAAACATTTCAAATTATTACATGTCTCCGTGTTTGATCATCAATTCTTGTTCGATGACAAACGCCCTGAAGTCTTATTTTTCTGATATTTTGATAACAATAACAAAGACAAAAAAGGTAAGTGACGAAAATATATTGATATTAAATAATTAATATAACTGAGTAGAAAGGCAAGTACTTTTGTAAAAGGAAACGTCTGTTCCATGTGAGCGATAAATTGATATTATTAATTAAATTATTTCCATACACATTTAAGATGCATCCAAAATTGTAACACATTTTAAAGTATTATATTACCATTTCAAATTAGAACAAAAATTTGTTCCAATGCTATCAAAGTATAGAAACATATTGTTAAAAAAAATAATTAGCGAATAAAAAAAAGAATTTGCGTGTATACAATGATATATTTTAATCCATTTCTTAATTCGATTTAGATGTCGTACGACTTACTTTACTCCTTGATTCTCTTAAGAGTATATTTCTTCATCTAATAACATAATCGTCAGATCCAAAAGCACTTAAAATTAAACGATAAAACATTTCAATAGATTTTGCATTTATTCGCGGACATAGGCGTTCTTGGAAATGAACAGGCCGATTGGCTTACAGAGGTTATAACCAATCGCAAAATGACATTGCCATTAATGTTCCTTAATCATTTTAAAAGAATATTATAAAAGAAAGAATGGTGAAAACTTGGAATTAAGAATATCTCATTTCAAATAAAGGGAGCTTAACAAAGAAATTTTTTCCAACCATTACTAAGAGACTGTCTTTCCATCGTTTTTACACTAATTACAAAACAACCCAATTTCTAACTGGTCATGGTAACTTTAAAAGCTACTTGAACTAATTTAATTTAGTTCCGGCATCTTCATGTGATTGTGATATTGGTGGCGAGGAAGATTTAGAACATATGCTCCTTCAGTGTTCCAAGTTTGAAAGAGAACGAAACATCCTAAGACTGGCTTTCAAGGGACTTAATATAAAAGGGCTTTAGAATCTTCTCCAACTTCTTTTCCACCAGAAGTGCTTTTAAAAAGTTTTGTGAATTTGTTGTTAATATTTGTAGCCCTTCATACACTCAAAGGATTTTTTCCCTTCATTCCTTTGTCATTTGTGATTAATACTTACTTCTGTAAGTCCTGTGAGATACTTTGTAGTGCACGGGTATTTTATAATTGTTTTAAATAAAAAAAATTTAGATGTCATTAGATATGAGTTACAGTTAGAATTACTGTGCTTATGTGATTTTAGTTGGAATTCATCTACATTCCCTTTACGGTATAAAAAACTTCCAAAGGAAAGTTTCAGTTTAAAAAGTACCAACGTTAACTTGTGCTATATCAAAACAAAGTTTGAAAGTTCTAAAAGCTTTCTTATAACAAGAAGTTGAAGGATGTAGATGTTGTAGTTGACTGAAGCCAATCATCTAACAGACCATCTGCAAAACTGTGTTTTAAATTCAATAAACTTTTTTGATAAAAAGATGCATGGAATATGATAAAAGTTATGTTTTCCTCCTCCTTCATGGAGATTATAATTTTGGGACTTTTTAATCTTTTTAAATTTATGATTGTCTGCGTGAACCAAGGTTTATTTCTTAAACCATTCTGTAAAACTTCATTTCTCGTAACAAGAAAACTGAGGAAATGCAGAGAAACTGATTCTTAAAAAATCGATTGACAATATACTACAGTCAGTTTTAAGGTTTAAATGCGAATTTCTTGAAACATTTATATTAAAAATAAAGATGTAAATTAAAAATGTCATATACAGGGAATTTAATACTTTGTTATATTTCTTACATATTGTAGCGTAATGAATTATACCTCAATCTTTTTTTGAAATTTTTGGCAGAAACTGTTTTATTCTAAAGCCTGTGAAAAGTTAAAAATTTTTGCTTAGAATACAATGCGATACAAAATTAACAATTCAGAATAGATTTAAAGAAGTATATATACATATGAAGGAAAAATATAAAATACAAATAAAAACATTAAATAATAAATAATTAAAGCAAAATATAAAAACATAAGAACAAAATAAATATGCTAATGAAGTGAGAAATTTAAATATGTGTGAACAAAAACTTAAAATGGACTCTAGTAAGTCAAGAAGCAGTTTCAGACTTATGACCGAATAAGTCGGGTTAAATTAGTTTGATAATATATATATTAGACGAAACATCGCAATTACTTAATCACTATTTCACTATTACTGATTTTTTTATTTAAAAATAATTTAACTCTAAGTTGAGATATTTAAATATATTTACTGCCATAAATATTTTATATTCGTTCAAAAACTTGGCATGCAATTACAATCTTATGATCGGTACCTGTAAGAAATGAGTACAAATAGGCATTCGATGATGTTTTTGTTCAATAACTTTTTATATAGACTAAAATGAATTCATTTCTCATAAGATATCTAGAAAATCTTTTTAGGTCAAACGTTTTTCTAAAAATACGTCTAAAAACTCATTTAATTATCCTTCCCATGTTACGCAGAATTACTATTAATATATTGAGATGGAAAAGATTTTACGATTGAATCATTTTTGGTCTTAACTATAGACCATTGTTCCGTCCGATTTGGAAATATAAATTATTGTAACTAGATATAAATATCAGCAAAAAAAAGAATACTTCTTTTCTTTTAAAATAACACTATATCACAAATGTTTTTAAGCACACCGAACTAAAATTAAAGCTTGAAAAATATTGACTAGTGGTATTGTGTATTTACTTACTATTCGCAATTTTAAGACTTATTCTTCAAAAGCTATACATTAGAAATAGGTTATTTTGGAGAATGCATCTTGACATAGAAAAATTCGTTTCGTATTGTTTGTTAATTTATTCAGGGAACTGAGTATTTCTTTAAAAAAAGTATTCTCTTTCATTACTAGCAGTGTCAATAAACTCGGCCGCTTCGATACAAAGATGTTCAATCCACATCTTCAGTAATTGGACTACTTTCAGAATAGACCGAGAGGCCCAAAAGTTAATAAAGGAACTATCCTTTCTAAGGAATCCCAAACGTTTATTAGACTATTTACCTTCAAATGTTAGTCTGGATACTGAGAAGGTCGAACCATTGTTACAGAATTTTTTTTCCTTTTATCTATCTCGACCTAGACAGCATTTTCAGGTATCAGATGGCTAGGTTAGGCTATTCTTCGGAGGGTTTTCAAAACCACACGTCTGGACATCGGTCTGCTTGGACAGACAATAAAGAATCTTTTATTTTACTCATAGAAGGGTGGGTAGATGAGCTTGCTCTTCAGAAGCTCACGATCTTGATGGACTTTATTCATTTAACAAATGCTGAAACGTGTTGGAATGCTCTTATATCAAGTTATTTTTAACATAGATAGCAAATATTGATCTGAGTTTAATTTGAATTGTATAAGTAGATCATCAGAAGTATTTAAACCAACAAGATATTCTAAGGACTAAGATTTAATAATAGGATAACCATAAATTTGTTTGTAAAAAAATCTTGATCCTCCAGCTAATTGAATATTTTGACAGCTCTGGACGATATAAAAATGTTAAGTCATCTTTATTAAAATGTACTTTAAAATTTAATTCTTGAATTATTTAGATAAATGTTTCACTAAAATTTTAATATTTAATGATACAGACTATATAATAATACCAAAAATAAATGTACAGTTAAAATAATTAAATTAAAATTAACATAAATTTAAAATATTTTTTGTAATGTAAAGGTTTACACGGACTTGAATGAACTGCATTTCTTTTGTAAAAGAGAACTTTATATTTAAAAAAACCAATATTTTATATATTTCAAAATTATACTACAGTAATAAATTGACAATAGATTATCGATAAGAAAGAAAAATCTTTTTCCTGTAAACAGATATTTACCAATCCTTTGACTCACTTGACTGTAGTATTGTTTTAACGTTTTGGAAAGGGTGGAGAGAAAGAGGGTTGCTTTTTTCTTATAAAATATCAAAAGTTGAGAATGTAATATAATTTAATCTCAAGCGAACTTATAAAAGTCAGATTGTGATTTAAAACAATGTTACACAAATTATAATATAAGAAATGTAGGTAAAATATACCAAATATTTTTAAATATTATCTTACGTTTTCGTCTCATGTTGCCAAAACATTTGCCCAACCCCTTCTATTCTCGTAAATATTTAAGCAACTTTTGATGTAAGAAGTATATAAGCCATGAGTACAAATTTAATTAATTGCTAAAAATTACCACAGAATTTAGTTTGAAAAAATACTTTAGTGAGTATTTTTGAATATAATCTTATTCTTTAAAGACAAAGTCACTATTTTTTTCTCCAGTAATACTAAAATTTGTGCACTTCTCTTCCCTACTCTCCTCAAATTTTAAGACGTAATTTAAATGGATTAGCGACTCACATTTTTAAGATGACGTGCTCTGTTAAATCCAACCACGGAAATATTGTGCAAACATTATAGCTATTATGTGCTAAAAATTAATTTGGTTATTTCTATATAGTTACATAATATTTAGAGCATATATTCATTTTGTAAAAATTCATTAAATTTCATATTATTCCTTTTAATTCCTATATCAGTGCGTCTCAAACTCTCAATATTTGCGATTGAATTTTCAGTCAGAATTTTCTCCCCACCCCTCCCTCCATCCATCAATAAAAATGTATTGAATTTTTTAAAAAAATGTGCTTTTTTTGGCGTAAAACAACAATATGACTTTAATTATAAACCGTACAAATTTTCAAGACAAGTATTAATTTTTTCATATAATTTTATAAATGACAAGCCAATGGGGTCACTGGTAATTCTCAAACTTGTTCATAACTTGGTATGTTAAATTAATTATTAAATGAATTGTGTAGTACTGATACATTGATAAATATATCAATGTAAATGCGTGTTTTAAGTTTTAGTATATCAGAATGTGTGTATTTTGTTTTGCTTCCATACAGTAAATTATGATATTTTTAAATAATGTTTTATTTTTGACTTTTCGATACGCTCGAGCGTATCACACCCTCATTAGGTTATCACACCCCCAGAGGGAACAGTTTGAGAAACGCTGTGATCTATATATCATAATTCTTTAAAAGTCTAGTTCTATTTATACTGATCGAGAGAGCACTGTGCTAATACTGTTCTACTCTAAAAGCGTAAGTTGATAAAATTAATGATGTATAAGTTACTAAAAAATCAGTACTTGATTTGCTTTTTATTAATCTCATAGTATAAACTGTTTTGTGCTTTTTTTTTAAAAAATCATGTAAGGTAAATCTTATCTTTCCCTCCCTAATGTTTTTTTACTATTGTTTGAGGAAAAATTCTTATATACATATATACAAGGAGTGATCAAATGAAAAGGTACGAAACGACATAAAAATGAAACAGTTAAATATTTGCATATTCCGCCAAGGGAGAATGTAGCGAGACATCTCGGGATGCCATTGGAGACTCTGACTGGATCGGATCATGCGCGGGGTGCCCGCATGCGCAGGAGAGAGCAAAGGCTCTTATAAAAAGCGGCGTCCAAATGATGCGAGCACAGAATGACTCGAGCACAGAAAAAGCATTAACTCCGATGTGTACTGTGAGACACTCCGACGCCTACGCAGGTCCATCAAGAACAAAAGACCGAGGCTGCTCACGGAGGGTGTGTTTCTGCTCCATGATAACGCGCGTCCACACGTCTCCAGAGTCACACAAATGGAACTGGACAAGTTCCAATGGGAGACGTTGGACCATCCGTCCTACAGTCCGGACATGTTGACCTGCGATTTCCATGTGTTTGGTCCACTGAAGAAACACCTGAAAGGAAAGCGCTTCAACTCGGACGACGTACTCAAGGACACTGTGAAGGACTGGGTCTCGTCACAGCCACAGGAATTCTGGGAACAAGGAATCCTGCGGCTTGTTCATCAGTGGGATCGTTGTGCTCACCTATGGTGTATATTTTGAATAAAGTCTATATTTGTACCCACCGTGTCGTTTATCAACTTACAAAAGTTCAAATTATGGACCAGTTGTCTGTTTGCCCAATTTTTAATGTCGAACCCGGTTTCGAACGTTAATACATAAGAGGACATTCACTTAAACCATTTCAAATTGAGAATTCTACAATTTATCCTCATCTTGACAGGGAATCAGATCCGCGCATCAAGAGAAGTCTGAAGTGCACTAAGTCGAAAGTGAATTTTGAAAAATCTTCCTGTTTGATAAATGATTCGCTTCCTTGAAGAAGTTCGAGAACAACGAAAAACCAATGAAACTTTAAAAAAGATTCATCTATGTAAAATATTTGTTATTTTTTAAATGAAGTATTAGATTTTGACGCTATATCACCCGCAGGGTGTAATATGTAGAAGAAAGAAAATCTACCTCACGTTCTAATTTCTCCCATCAAGCATGCATAAGATAGCTTTCACTTGTACAAATATGGTATTTGAAAATCTCTCCATGAATATAAAAAAACCTAGATTTACTCGGTAAATATATAATGCCCATCAATTTCAGTTTTTTATTTGAGTATTTTAAATCTGATATGAATTATTTCAAGCATAGATTTTTCTCTAATATCTATTATTAAATTCAAAAGTGGTGAATCTCCTTTCCATAAATATTTGTTCATCATTTTTTCAGATATAGTTTTGAAATTTATTAGGCAGTGTTTCTTATTTGGAGTTGAAGAAAACATATATGTTTTCTAACTGATTAAAAAAACCACAATAAGTTTTTCTTCCCTTCAAACAACGAAAATATAGGAAAGATCCAGATAAACATTATACGCGGTTGTATAATTCTAAGCATCACTCTTCACTTTATTCTTTTACTTCACTAATTTCACTGTATAACAAGAAAAACGACGAATGAAGTTATTATCTAAATGAGAACAAAAACCGGCGGGTGTGTAGTATATATAATGAAAATGATGGTAATAATTGAGCGTTTTATTTCGGAAATATAGCTATTACAAGAGCAATAAGCAAATAAAAGTAAAGCAAAGGATGCATATGTAAATAACTATCTGGTTGGGTATATGTTGACGTGTTCTAATACACGTCAGCGGTATACATTTCAAATTGGTGAGTTGGATTGAGGGGATCCAGAAATCGTCGGAGATGCCAGCTCATTATGCTCTTTTGGGAAGGGATTTCGCGATCACACCGGTCAATAGGCTGGTAGCAGTAGAGTCCAGTAAGGTTAGGCATTGTCTTATTGAAATCTAAGTCACGAGGACTGTTAATTAAAAGGCAACATTACAGGAAATACTCCCGTGCTTTAAGGGTTCTATGGATAAAAATTAAAATGGACAATCTTGTCATACAATAACTAGTAGTTATGGTATGGCATCCCATAATAAGTACCAGATATATATACCACTGCAGTCCTGGATGTCTCTAAATGCGGTTTTACTGGTCATTGGAGCTTAATTCGAAACAGGACTCATCGCTGAAAATGATTATACAACAGTTCGTGAGAATCGAAGTTAAACACGTTTGGCGAAATTAAGGGTAGTCGCTATGGTCTCCATGTTCTCAGATTTCGTTCGCTGAAGCACCTATCAATAGTCGTTACATTCACTGGTTTTTCGGTTACACGTCGGATTGTCGATAAAGACACTTAAAGTGCTGTGAGGATCGATTGAGAGATCACAGTCTTCGAGTTATGTTATTCGAGGTTAAATACTATGTTCTTCTTGGTTGCATGATTATTAAAATAAATGATATAATTATAATTATACTAAAAATTTTTCTAAATGTCGAACTATTTTGTGATTTGACCAATGTGCTTCCCTTAGTTCTAATTCAACATCCTCTCTCTCAGATGGTTTGCTCATGCCATTTATGAATCCATTTGAAAAGTGTTGGTAGAGTAAATTTAAATCGATGGCACATCATTTGAATAAACATTATGCTGTATCATCAAAATATTCTTTTATTTATACATTATCCGAAGGTTACATTAAAAAGTGAAGGAACTCCAGCTACTAATTCATCGTTTAGTTAACGGTTTGCATATTTTATTGTAAGCTATAAGCATGCATAATTTCGTCCCATACAGATATTTACTTCATGATGAATTGTTTATTTTGTCTTAGAATATTTCAAGAATTTCTGAAATCAAATACCTGCACTAGCGTAACGTGCACTCTCGCAACCGCATTGCGTGGGGCCCAGAATTCTAGGGTGCCGATAGCTTGATTTTATGGTTTTATGATTCTTTGTAAGATCCGGCCTGGAGCCCAAAACCTGACTTTGCAGGGGGAAGAGGCTCTAATATTCTTCATTTCCCCACTGAATACCTGGCTGGAGTAAAGGCAGTGCATAGTTTAAAATAGTGTTGTCAATAGATTTTAAGGAGTAATATATGTAATTAGCAATGCTAAAAATGGAAGCAAAAAAAGTAATACTCACACATTCCTTAGCAAAAAAATAATTCCAGAAACAAAAGTGCTTTTAGATACGCACATATTCATACATAGAGAGGTCCATCCAGTAGCGTAATGAAGAATACTAAGACTTCCCTCCTGCAAAATCAGGTTTTGGCCCCAAGCCCAAATACGTACTTGGCGTCAGTCAGGCTTTGGGCCCCCTAGAACATCTGGGCCCCTCAGCATTGGGGGTGTACGTTACGCCATGGGTCTATCGTTGCAAAGAGGCCTTTTTTAAATCACGTTCTTATGATGAGGTCCGTAGAACTTTTACTTCCTTTCCCAAACTTACATATATTGTAACGATAGTACTGTGACTTAGTCATGTGACTGTGTTCATTGCCTTACCTTATTATTTTGGAAATCTAGTACTTAGATGCTGTATTCGATGAGTACTTAAGCCTTGGAAATCGCGATTACTTCATTATAATTAAACAAAAAAGGTTCTAGAGAAAAATTTGAAACTCTTAAATCAAATATTATTCAAAGTTTTATTTGCGACGCTTATCAAATTTCAGCGGATTGTTTTCAGTTCTGTCATTACAAACCAATTTAAAAAAAAATAAGAATAACGAATTTTAACTTTTTGTTCACATTACGCTTTTGAAAATTTTAAAACCAACAACTTCAATTAGTAATTCCCAAATAAAAAAAATTGCTAATACAAATTCATAATAATTATACTTCACTTTTTACTATTATATACTGAAAATACAATGTATCGTTCAAAATTATTCTACAGAATTTT
This sequence comes from Trichonephila clavata, assembly GCA_019973975.1. Lineage (NCBI taxonomy): Eukaryota > Metazoa > Arthropoda > Arachnida > Araneae > Nephilidae > Trichonephila > Trichonephila clavata. Next base: position 94,713 of record BMAO01019885.1, on the reverse strand, counting down.
TTTTCTCATGTACCTCGAATATTTAAAGAAAACAAAAATTTAATGTATATTAATGATTTTTTCCTTCTAAGATACTCATTTAATAAGACAATACAATTATTGTAAAACATAGACAAATGCACTTAACAAAAATAATAATTATTTCAACTTTACTTGATTTGAATTTTTTTCTTAGAAAGTTTTATTATTGGGAGTTATGTTCATTAAAATGATGCTAATGTCAAAAAAAGAAGTGATGAAAAGTTTGTGCATTTCTTAAAACTATTTATATGCAACATTTACCCCTTTTCACATCATAGTCTAAAAATATGAAATAACTTTATAACAAATAATTTACAATGAATTGTTTAACAAACGTATTGTTCAAAAACTATTACAAATGAAATAAAACACAATCAAAATACCGATTCCTATTTATATCCTATTTTTTCAGAATATTTTTTCTCTTTTTGAGATTTATTAAAAGAAGTAATACTAAAATATTAAACATAATATCCAAAAAAGCAGTATAACAAGGTATAATAATATTTCTCAAATTATCTTTGTAATATTTACAATTTCTTATTTCTAAATATTAAAATATTACATAAAATTTAATATGAAAAAATGAATTATTTAACGAACCTTTACAAAACTGTAACAAAGAAATTTTTTTAAAGAAAACAAGAAACTGCAAATTTTTTTTTTTTTTTTTTGGATTATTTACTCCTCAGAAACTTTTTTCTCTTTTTGTGAGTTATTAAGGGAAGAGATTCTGAAATGGCAAGTAACAAAAAAAAGTTATTGATGAGAAGTTATGGTAGTGTCCTTGACCGTTCCAGTCCGCTTATTTCATCACTAGGTCAACGCCTGGCTTGTTCTCTCCAAAAAAGAATTAGAACTGAAATGGAACCGCCTAAAACTGCGAAAATGAATTTCTTCAGTGTTTTAATATTTTCGTTTAAAATTTAGCAGAAATCAGTAATAGTGAAACTAATAAAGAAAGGCAGACTCTTTTCACCGGGAATTGTTTCTTGAAGCGAAAAAAAGTAATGTATGTATTGTAATTGAGGTTTATGTGCTGTGCACGAAGAGCTAGAAGGAATTATTCACACCACAAAGGGAGAAATTAGTTTTATAATAATATTTCCTTATGAGCACATTGGGTTTTTAAAATGCAATTTTTTTTTTTGGATTATTTACTCCTCAGAAACTTTTTTCTCTTTTTGTGAGTTATTAAGGGAAGAGATTCTGAAATGGCAAGTAACAAAAAAAAGTTATTGATGAGAAGTTATGGTAGTGTCCTTGACCGTTCCAGTCCGCTTATTTCATCACTAGGTCAACGCCTGGCTTGTTCTCTCCAAAAAAGAATTAGAACTGAAATGGAACCGCCTAAAACTGCGAAAATGAATTTCTTCAGTGTTTTAATATGTTTTCGTTTAAAATTTAGCAGAAATCAGTAACAGTGAAACATAATAAAGAAAGGCAGACTCTGTTTCACCGGGAATTGTTTCTTGAAGCGAAAAAAAGTTAATGTATGTATTGTAATTGAGGTTTATGTGCTGTGCACGAAGAGCTAGAAGGAATTATTCACACCACAAAGGGAGAAATTAGTTTTATAATAATATTTCCTTATGAGCACATTGGGTTTTTAAAAGGAAATAATTTATGGTTATCTTTTTAAAACTGAATACAAGTTTTAATACTTTTAATTATTCTAATTTTAATTATTATTGATGTAAAGATTATACAAGAATACGATTTGAATTATAAAGAGAATATTAATATCGTACGATGAAAGTAAAAACTCGATGAAAAGTTATGATAAAGAAAGGTGGTTTCTGTTTTAGTAGATATTATTGAAGAGGTAAATAAACTGATCTTAGAACATATTACGTTTTTGTCTCTCATATCAAAAGTGAAATAAAATTTATTCTACAATACAGTTTTTTTAAATAATGTAATAAGTTTTATAAAAAAATAACTCTTAATATTTTGAAGTTTAAAGACTGAAAAGAAATGAGTGAAAACTTGAAACTTAACAATGGTTGTGTAATTAAAATGATTTTAAATCACAACAGAGTATAAATTAGTTTTAACTGAAGCAAAATGGAGCAATAAATAACTTATGAACGTTTACTATGTATAAAGAAGTAATTAAATTTAAATGATAAAATAAAAATGAAGAGTGTTTTGTAAGTAATAATATTTGGTAAAGTACACTTTTAGCAATTAGTTTGTGTTGTATTTGTATTGAATAAGCAGTAACTGAATCGTATTTGTAGAGAGTGTAATTTGTTATTAAACAATAAATACTGCTTTGCATTTCTGTGTCTACACTTTCCTGTTTAAAGTTCAAAAAGGAATTTTAATTACATGTATTGAGTAGATTGAATACACAAACATAAGTTTTTTAATTTCAATATTTAAATGCGATGAGATTGCCAAGGAGAAAGTTTTATTTCAAAGTGTATTTTAGAAATTTTGCTATGAAATATAACACAAGTACATTCAGGATTATCGAAATATTTACTGTTTAAGAGTGTAAAGACTTCATATTTTATAAATCATACTTATAGAAATCTTCTTCATGAAGTTTTTAAATAGTGTTAAAAACAGAAAAAAGATTCAGAAAAATTATTATGTGTTTTCTGAAAACCAGAACTCAAATTCTCACTCCTACATTATTATTCTTCATTTGAATAATTTTAGATTCAAGAAATTTATCAGTACAAGTTTGAATATATAAAGGACTGAATGTATGCACAAAAAAATATATGAACATTTTTGGGGAGTAGCTCATTAGTTTTGAATCAGAGATCAACGTCACGGTAAAAGTATCTGAAAACTGTTATTTTCAATGCATGTTAAGAAAATTATTGTAGCAATTGTTTCTTGTGAAATCAAATATATATATATATATATATATATATATATATATAATATATATATTAATATAGTATAAATAATGGCATTTTAATAGTTGAACATTAAACAATATAAAAAAAAAATTTCAGATTTTCATACTGGTAAAAAATTCATAGAATATAACATTGGTATAAAATTTATTGACAAATTAAATGAAGTATTTGATGCAACTTAAAATCAAAATTATTAAATTTTTAATCAATGGCAGACAAGAATATAAAAGGCTATCAAGACTGCAATTTTTAAAAAAAAAATTAAACATACAAACATTTGTCAAAAATTAATCCTTTTAAGACAATTTAGAAAAGTAATACTTCCTTAGATATATCCACGAATAAGAAATCAAATGTATTATTTTGTAGGATAATTGTAGTTAAATGTTTCCTTAATTTTATACATAATTATTTTGCTACATTTCATATATAAGCTTTGAATTAAAGGGTAGAATTACTTTCCACACTCAAATGCATTAATTTTTTTGCTTTTTTTTTAGAAATACTTTTTTTTACTTCGAGATATGTGCTTCTTCATGAAACAGGTTTTAAGAAATGATTTCTACGAAGACTAACCATTACTGTCATTTTTTAACTCCTTTAAATAGATTTTTTCCTTTTATTTACTGAAAAAAAGATAGTAACATGATTGTGAATTTTTCTAAAACTAAGAAAATTAGATTTAGACTTAATGTGAGAATTTTTGAATGGTGTGTTTACATACAAATAAATAATAAACATGATTTCAAACGATTCTCAAAATATTTTTTTTAATTTTTATTCCCTCATACAAGTGTTAGTTATAAAAAGAAAAAGGCTGAATTGTTAAGGACTCATGTCGCTTGAAATATTGAATGCAAAATTTATTTTAACTAAATGCAGTCTTCGTTTATATCAATATGTAAAACCAGTTCCTCTCAAACTTTCAATGCTTGCGACCCAACTTTGAATCATAAAGTTTCATTACACCGTCCCCCTCCGAAAAATAACAATGTTTTGAAGGCTATGATGATGTACTATGACGATAAAGCTACAATACGACTTTAATTATCAACCGTATAAATTATCAAGATAAGTATTAAATTTTGCAAATGACAAGCCCATGGATGTCATGGTAATTATTAAACTTGTTCTTATCTTAGAATCGATAAATTAATTATAAAATACTTTGTGAAGTACTGATGCATTTATAAGTGCATCAGCATTTCTCAAACTGTGAGGTGTGCCCCCTGGGGGCGTGATAACTCATCGAAGAGGGCGCAAGCATATTGAAAAGTGAAAAATAAATCATTATTTAAAAATATTATAAATTTGCTGAAAAGAAGCACAAAACAGAATACATTCGAATATAATAAAAAATAAAATACGCAATTGCACTGATATAATACATCTATAAATGTATCAGTACTGCACACTGTATTTGATAATTAATTTAACAATGCCAAGTCAAGAACAAGTTTAACAATTATCATTGACCCCATGGGCTTGTCATAGATAAAATTATTTTTAAAAATTTAATACTTATATTGATAATCTGTACAGTTTGTAATTAAACTCGTATTGTAGATTTACGACAAAGTACATTATTATTGAATTCAATATGTTGTTATTGTTTGGATGGAGAGGGGCGTGAAAAAAATTATGACTGAAATTTCGGCCCCAAGAATTGATAGTTTGAGAAGCACCGAAGTACATTATATAAATGTAAATGTGTTATAAGATATTTTGTTTTGTTTCTTTTCAGTAAATTAATTTTTTTCAAAATAATCTTTTATTTTTGACTTTTCGATATACTCGCGTCCCCACCTCGGGTTATCAGCCCCTCTCCTAGGGGATGCGCCCCACAGCTTGAGAAACGCTGTGTTAAACAGTCTCAGTGAGAAAAAAAATGATTTCAACGTTATATAGCGTCAATTTAATAGTTCATACAAAATATTCTAGTGAGAGTGAGAGAATATTAACGTCGCACTGATTAGCAACACGAGGGCTTTTGGCGACGGTCCGCGTAATTTTGAACCATGGTCAAGTGACGCGGACGACGCCTGAGCTGGCACCCCCTCTCCTAACTACCACACCACACCAATGGGAGGACGTTTGAGCTCTCGACAGATTTAGCGTGCATCACTTCCCTACACGGCGGGTCTTTGGTGGTACTAGGATCGAACTCATGACATGCTAGCCATGATCCGATGCCTAGACCACTCGGCTACCGCGGCCGCTACAAAATATTCTAAGTCCAAATCAAATTTGAATAATGATTAATTGTTGATTCCAATGAAAACTAGACTAAATTCTAGAATTCTGATTCTGACAACTGTTTTATGCTTTCGTAAATAATAAGCTTTAATACAGACAGTAAATATCAATGTAGATGATTGAGTGTTTCACATTATGTGACTTCGTTTTTCCATTTAGGTCTCCTCTTAAGTTGTAATTCACTATTCATTTTTTGAATATTTATCGATGATTATTAAATTAATTTAAATATTCACATATTTTTTCAAAGTCTCTAGAAGTTGCATTAAATATTATTGGTAATGCCTCCGCTTTTTAAAAAAAATCTAATTTATAATTTTTGATGATGATATACCATTACAGAAGTTCAGTTATTAAAAAATAATTATTATTGCTATTTATAGGAATGACTATATTAGGATGCAATGTTTTTTAATTTTTTAAAATGTATTTTTATGATTAAAGTTATACCCCAGAAGGTTTTAGATTAAAACGACGATTTATAAAGTTCGTTGCATAAACATTTTTTTAAAAATACTTGAATCTCTTTCATTTAAGAATTAATGTATTCGGTTATGGATATTACGAGGGTAACTCTAAAATTGTTGAGAAACGCGCAGGCCAGAAGTTACAAGAAAAAATTAAATGGTTTAATTTAAAAATACAAAGTATTTTAACCCAGCAGGGGAATTTTTACTGGCCTTCTTCTAGTTGTTTAGCGTAGAATAAATTTTAGACAGAAGAGAAAATGAAGTGGACGCGAGAACATTATTGTGCTATGATTTTCTACGAGTTTAAAGCTGGATTAAATCAAGAGGAATGCTTTCAACGGCTGCAATGAGCATTTGGTGATGAATCTTCATTTCGTGCTACTGTATTCAGATGACTTAAAAATTTTTGCAGTTATTGCAATTCTTTTCAGGAGGAAGAACACACCGGAAGGCCGCGGTTGGCAGTGATCGCGTAATGTGCCTACCATACAAAAAGTATTAATGGATGAAAATCGCTGTTCCTACCAAGTGATACAGAAGGAACTTAACATTGGAAAGGCAGCCATACAAAAAATTATTCATGAAGAATTACGTATGAAAAAAAGTAGTTTGCTACTTAGTTCCCCATAATCTAACCGAGCACCATAAAGAGAGGAGCGTCTCAGAATCAGTAAAGAAACCCTTTAATTGCTAAATGATGGTGGCCACCGCATCATTTCTAAAATTGTGATGAAACTTACATGCCATTCTTTGACGTTCCAAATACGGCAATAAAGCAAATTGTGGGTCTTTGAAGATGATCCCACCCCGAAAAGGGTGAAATGACAACGTGCAATGAAAAAGTAATATATGCCGTTTCTTCAGAAGTACGGGAATGGTCAAAGTCATCAAGTTGGATGTACAGAAGATAGTAACAGCAAACTGGTATACCTCTAAATGTCTTTCAGAAACTCTCCAAGAAGTGAATGTTAGGGGAATTATATATGCTTCGCCATGACAATGCATCTTCCAAACAGCCGGATTAACAGTTGAGTTTCTGAAGCAAAAACAAATTAAAATGATAAAATATCCACCTTATTCTCCGGATCTAGCTTTGTGTGACTTTTGGTTATTTTTAATATAAAAAAGAACTTACGTAGACGTCGTTTTCATTCAAAAGAAGAAATTGATGTGGCTATAAATGCACTTTTTACATCAATTTCAAGAAATTAATAGTTTGAGCTATTTAATCTGTAGAAAATTCGACTACAAAAGTGCATTGGTGCTGGAGGAGACTACTTTGAACAGTTCTAAAATTTTGTAAGTATAACTTTAAAAACCTATTAGTATCTCAAAACTTCAGAGTGACCCTCGTATGTGATATGATTCTTTGTTTTAAAAATTACATGATGAAGTAGCAGTAAAATAAACCTGAAGAGAAGGAAACTCAGTTCAATTAGGTATATGTAGTTCATGTTTACACAGTGAGGAACAACTTCAAAAATTGTGGTCAAAAAGAAAGTTGCACACACAGAATAAACTTGCATGGAAATCATAAAATGTTTATTTTTATTGAACTTTATAATAAATGTTCAAATTGTCAGTTGTGTTTGCCCTCAGGCACTAGTGAACGTGCTCAGGTACACTTAGAAGAATATGTTTCTAGGTTGCTGGTGGGACTTCTTTTATCAGACTGCAATCATTTTGTAGACTATTTATTATAAAGAGCTTAACTCTGCGTATGTTTTATTTTCACTCAAATTCCACGAAATAAAAATTTTAAATCATTCTTAACTAAACTAACTCCTTTATCTAGGATCTCATCTTTGTCACGCGATAAAGAAAGATTCTCGGCCCTTTTTCTACAACTAAAAATAAGCAATAGATGTGTTTATAATTTTGATATATTGTACATGATTTTCCTCAACTTAATAAATGTAACATTACATATGGGTCATTTCAATGAACTTATGAAATGAAAGTTAAAACCTGTAATTGTTATACATAATTTCAGATATTTTAAAACAACAACGAAATATAATTCACTTTTGTTTTTATCACGGGGGAGTATAATATTAACTAAAGAATGATAAGTAAAATATCAAAATCCTTGAATAAGAATATTATATTGCAGCGGTTCTTAAACTGTAGTCCGCAGACCCCTGGAGTTATCTAGAGCATTTCTGGGGGAGGGGAGTTCCCCGGAGTTTTTCATGTAGCCTTAAGATGTATCTTTTTAGACTCCGAAAGGCCTCATGGAAAAATTGAAAGATGTGACATTCTAGACTAGATCACTAAATTGACCTCCAATGAAAGAACTCTTCTAAAACATGTATTTTGATCAATAATATTATATCAGGGAGGGGTGCTCAAAATCTTAGGTGTCCGCTTTGTGAGACTGACACATAAAGAGGGGCTGCAACGATTGAAAGCTTAAGAACCGCTGTTATATTGGATTAAGGGGACAGAGTGCAATTCAATTTGATGAAAATTGGTCAAAAATATTTTTAGCCTAACTTTTTTTTTGTATATTTTTCCATTATCTCATGAAATTTAAGAGAAATAAGTTGAAAAATCTAGTTATAATTTTTAAGTTCGTTTGTTTTTACATCCTTATAACAAATAGGAAATTTGAGCTGATTTATCTCAGGAAAAGATATATTTCTTCATTTATAAAATTAATGCTTTTTTCAATTGTGGCAAACGTTTTGATATTTTTTATAATTATTGCTATTAATGTATGTAATAAAAGTTGGTATGCATTTTTAAATCACTGCAATATTTATTTGCTTAGAAAAAATAGTTCAATTTGGAATTTATACATTTTTAAGGAACTTTTAAAAAAATTATTTATTAAAAAATTATTTAATAAATTTCAATTATGTTATAACAAAACTTACACTAACCTTTGTTACGCGTAGTTAAAATACTTTTAAATCAAACTACAATTAAGAAGAAATAGCATTTTAAAAAATATCCTTGAATTCTTAAATTTTTCTTAAAAAGAAACTTAGCAGTTTGTTTTTGATGGTATTTTTTAGGAAAAAAAATCCTGCTTTTCATATTGCATTTATCTAGATTACAAATAAAAATTTATAAGACATCCATTAAATAAAATATTTTAACTTTAATCGTACCGTTTAGAATTAAATTTTATGAAAAATTATACAAATTTGGGCCACATACAAAAAAGTTTTGCATGTCGAATTGAATGTTATGAAATCGGGTGTTTCTTGAAGTTAGCTTCTAATTTTACATATAAAACTTCGGCAAATTTCGAGAGATAATTAGAATAAAATTTTTGCTACACTGTACGATTTATTATAATGACTTATCTTACAAAAATAAAATTATGTTTTGTTTGAAATAAGAAATAAAAGAAATCAATTTTTTAATTTTATTATTTTAATTATACATACATAGGTGTCAATATATATCAATTCAAGTTATTCATTCACGAAATTGTTTAGCTTAAATTAATAAAAGAATTATTAATGATCAATAGAAAATCTTATCTCATCAAGAAACCGGATGTAAATTTCCACACTACAATTTGCTCTTAAATATATCATAAAGCTGAAAACTATATTCCCACCATAAATACAAAATTACGAATGCACACCAATTTACTCCATTTTGTAACGAAGATTGATGATGTCAAATTAATGAATAGTATTGTACAAGTAGGCTAAGAGGAAACCAATAACGAAAATGAACCATAAGTAAGAGCAAAGGAGAAAGGTAATTTTCCCTGTTTTAACAGTTTCTATTTCATTAAAATCATCCGGAATATCACCCAGATTCTTTAGCAGAGCTGGCTCACAATGGTATTTTGCTTTCAGTGGATTTTGGGAAAAAATTGTTCAGGTGAACATTTTTTTGCATCTCCGCACTCATGTGGAAAATGGGATGAGCAAACTGTGAGCATTTCCCTCATTTCTTTTCAATCGACCTTCTTCGAACGTAATTGTCGTGCCCTGAATCGATGAAATTGCATTTTTGTTCTCTTGGAATTTCTTCTTTTTCTTCTTTTTTCACTTTTTCTCATAGACGACTTTATTATTTTTCTCCTTTGTCTTCTTTTTTTGGATGTAGCTTCTAGTGAAATCTGTCATCGGTGACTTTCACAAAAGCTCAGATCTTGGAAGTGTCCGCCTGAGTGGATGTCTGAGGGTTTTTTTCTTACCCTTGGGGGAAGTTGAAAAATAGGAATTGAAAAAGAAACGTTTAATTGTTAAACTGTGTAGGGAAATTGTGTCGAGGAGCTTTTACTTTGTTCTAGAAATTTTTTTGACATCTACTCGCATAAGATATGACGCTTTTTCCTGTTTTTATTAATTTTGTTATGTTATTTACTTTGTTCCATTTTTTTTGTTCTGTTTATGACTATATTTTTTTAAAAAAAAATTATCGATGATGATGAAAATGAATGTTAAATTTTAAAGACATATATAATTTTTGATGAATGAATAAAGTCTAAAGTAATGTTGTAACGGGTCTATTGGCGTACCTCCTACTAATTGTCCTGGGGAAACACTTTTTTTAAATATTATTCTATTGAAAACTTTTTCCCGGAGAAGATGTGACGTATGCAAATCAAGGCTTATATTTAAATATTAACTTTAAGGTTCGAGAGAGAGAGAGAGAGGTTAGAAGCGAAATGATAGTAGTGAGTGATTAACGTAAAGTAATAGAAAGCTAGGCGAGAGTGTTACGTAGATTGTTTGCTTAGTATTTATGATTAACAATTAGACATTTAAATTGGATTAGCGTTGGCTTGAAGTAGATCAACTTAGACTACTTGGAATGTGTATAGCTAAGACATTCTAAAGTAAGCGATTAAATTTATAATGAAATATTACTTATATCGTCTTTCTCGCTTTTGCTCCCGTAATTAGTTTAAGGTGCATTTCCTAATCTTGGGTTGTTCAGGTTTGTTAGGTTGTTGAGATTTGTAAATAAATTGTTTTTATTTTGACTGGCTAATATTCCTTCTAACTCTCATACACGGATGGAGGGGACCATCCATCCATCACAACGTTTATTTATTTTACAAATACTGAACATTAACAGCTAAGCCATTAGCTCCCAGGCTCATCAAAACTTTTTCACAACATACTTACAACTAAAAGGTACAGCGCAGTTGTTCAAATGTTCTCAGATCATAGGCTGATCGAAGTCGCTCAAAGCACAGTTTGGAGAGTCCACCACTCCAAGAGGTGTTTACGCACTAAGAAGCGTCTAGTCAGACCTCTAAAGAGATAGCCACTGCTGTCCTTGGAAGACTGGAGACAGATTCTCCTCCAACAGAATCCTTCATCTCTTATTTATAGAGCGTTGGATCATATCTTGGTTTAGTATCTTAAGAAACGGTTGTTTGATTTTGTTGAAGTATTAAATTGGAATCTTTAAGTTAAAACCAATTTTTAAAAAATCAAATTTGCTTTTGTATAATAATAGTTTAAATATTAATAAAATTACTCTTAATTTCTATCAGAAATCTATCAAAACAAATTAGTTTTTGTTCTATTTTTGATACATATTTTTTGAAAATTCAGTTTAAACTTAGAATGTACCAAACACAATAGAAAATAATACATTTCACAATCTTAAGCACTGATAACGTACAACTTTTCTTTTTCTTTATACTTAGCGGGAATAAATATGACAACGTTAAATCAATTTTTATATTTTTGTGAGTATTATTTCTATCTGCCAGTGACTGAGTGAATATTAACGTTGACCTGTTCAGCTACACGAAGGTTTTTGGCAACGGACCTCGTAATTTTAAACCACGGGAAGGTGACGAGGATAAAACCGGAGTAGCCACCCCCCTCTTCTAACAACCACACCACACCAACTGGAGGACATTCGAGCTCTCGACATATTTAACGTGCATCACTCCCCTACATGGCGAGTCTTTAGAGGTACTGGGCTCGAACTCATGACATGCCCCTGCAATGATCCGATATCTTGACCACTACACTACCAGGGCCTCAAGCCCAATGGCTGAGTGGTTGTGTATCAGGCTTCCACACCACGAGTCCGGAGTTCAAATCCCGGGCTGGGCAAGGTCACGACTCAGCTTTTCATCCCTTCAGTGAGGCGATAAATGCCAATCTTGGCTGGAAGCTGAACACTGGGGGTTTCGCGTCAGACTGACCACTTGACGGAAAAACATCTGCACATGCCCCCCAGCAATTAGGGTCACGTAAACTGAGATAGGCACAGTAGGTCTTGGCCCAAACGGGCTGTTTCGCCACTGAGTTCAGTTGAATTATTACTATCATAAATTATATTGCTTTTACAAAATTATATATTTTTGTACATTATTTAAGATTTAATATACAATAAACACTTTTAGAAGAAGCTTCAACCTACAAATAAACTAATTTACACTCTACATAAAATATTTGTCACTAAATTTACAAATATTATATTTAAATATGTTTGATTTTAGATAAAAAATAATTCACAAAATAAATAAATTTGAAAAATTCATAAAAAATTATTTAATAACTTTGGCATAAAATGAAAATTTATATGATAATGAAATGTAATTTCGTTATATTTTAATACAATCAATTACTTTTCAATTGCTTTGCAATTTTCAAAGTAAATTTTTAAACCAATATTATATGAGATAGAATAAAAAAAGCTTTTATTTAACATTAAAGTTACACATAATAAAGTTTACAAATTCAGATTTTAATTATATTATTAGTAATCTATACTAATTTTCAAAATTTTAAGAAATATTTTACTTTTTACAAATGATATCTGCATAAAAGTATTATATACACGATTTTGATTCATTCACATAAACGATATCAATTGCTTTCGTTGAGAAATTATTTAACAAAATATTCAGCTTCTTATTATACATTTTTCTCACTCGTTACATTATACATATCACTTTTTGTTCTTGATATCTAATCAATTACCCAGCTACTTATAATTATTAATTAATTAAAACAGCTTAGTACAACAGCTTAGCAAAGCTTAGCAATTACAAAAATGAATCACTAAATATTTATATGTAATTGTATTTATCTCGAATTATTTGTATATTTTTCTCGTCACTTTTTAAATTTCCATCTAAGACTAGTAATTTGTTACAATAACACTCACTTGATCTAGGAAACGAATAAAACAAATATAGTATATGCGCATTTTACACACTTCAAAGGTAAGGAAAAACTTTTTATTAACAACATTTTATTATTTTACAAATTCCACAGGAACATTAAAAAATTCCTCATAAAAAGTATGTAATTTTACTTATTTACATATCCTTACAAAAGGATCACGAATAATTACGTGGTGTGAGTTTTTAAAAATGATTTCATCATTTAAAAACAACTAATGTAGGTGGAAAGGGAAGTCCAGAAGAGAGATATGTAATTGAAATATCCTGTAAGGGAAATAAGAAACATGTATGAAAAAATTGTAACTTTTTTTCTTATCGAATCAAATATATAATCAAAATAATCTTACAATAAATCGCTATGAATTTAACAAAGAAAAGCAATAATTAGAAATAAAAGAAGAGAGTATGGATAAAAAATAAGATGGTAGTATTATAGCAATCTCTTAGCCTTAAAAACCAAGATCGTGGGGATAGACATCATTTCAAGGCAAATCAACCTTCCCCGTTATCAGCGTTTCTCAAACTGTGGAACGTACCGCTCTAGAGGGTGGGCATGATAATCCTACCAGAGAGGCACGAGCATTCGAAAAGTCAAAAATAAAAGATTTAAAAATAATATTAATTTACTGAAAGAAATCAAAACAAAATATATTCTGAGATTTAAAAAAATACACATTTACAATGATATAAATGTATCAACACAGGACACACACAATGTATTTGATCACTAATTCATCAATACTAAGTTAGGAACAAGTGTATTTGTTACTAGTGACCATATACATATGGGTTTGTCATATGCAAAATTTAATACTTATCTTGTAAATTTGTTCAGTTTATAATTAAAATTGTATTTTAGCTTTAACATCAAAGTACATTAATATTGAATTCAATACATTATTATTGCATGGAAGGGGTTGCCATTAAAATTGGGTCTCAAACATTGAAAGTTTGAGAAGCACTGCCTTATATACAAGGAACAGCAAGGAAGAGAATATAGTGAAAGAATGATTAAATTAGTACTAAAAATCATCATAATACTAGAAAAATAACTCTAAAAATTTTAAAACTAAATTACTTCCACCGTACCTAGGGAAAAATAAATCTACATACTTAAGCCAGGATATCTAATAAAATAGTATTTTCAATACAATATATCAGCCCAACAAGACATCGTGATTGCTAACTTAGCGTCTAAACGTGAGTATCTGCCTATTCCAGTTTCTCTTTTTATATAAATTATTTCTCTTCATATAGAGTTATCACAATTAATAATAACGAAGTGAGTGAGGATGCAAATTAATAATAATAGAAGATTTAAATGGAATCATCTCACATTCACTTGTATGTGGAAAAACACATAAAAGTGAGCATTCCCATCATTTTGTTTAGGCTCAGTTCTTTTTACTCACGTGACCAACTTACTCCTAATCTTGAGTCGATTTAAGGTTCTGCTTTCCTGGTATTATTGTCTCATGTTTGAAGAACAAAATTGAATCGATCGTCTTCTTTTCGTCAAACAATGCAACTCTTTCCTTTGTCATTTCGAATTAAAGGATATGGATTAAAGGCATAAAGACAGTTATCTTCCGGGATGTAATAGCAGTCCAACATCCGGAAAAGACAAGAATTGGTGAAAGTTTTTTCCAGAAAAGAAACGTATCATTATAGGCTCAAAATATCCTTCGGTACGGGATTTCACGGAAAATGTTTTTCTTTGAATCACTGAGATCAACGTGCATAAAAATTAAACGGCCTCTGTGTCATTACTATCTATTCTTTTTAGTTTCTATAAGTGTTCTTAATGTATTCAAGTTTATCTCAAAAGAAATAATGCCAATGGTTATTTATAAAAACACTAAACGAATTTATAAAGCGATTAAGGAGTCTCATTTTTTCAACAGAAAGATATTGAAAATTGTCTTTATTATTAAATTCAGCCCATAAGCTGTGTTTGTCAGTTGATTCCTAGATAAATAATATTAATTTAATGATTAGAAAATTTCCATGTTATGTATCGTATATTTGAGCGTACAGTATGTAACAGCTAAAGTCAAGCGGTATGAGATCCAAGTATATTTAATTTTATGTGAATATTTCCTAAAAAATGAGCTAAATTAGAAGTATTTATACGTGTTCAACAAGTTATTTTATTCATCTACATATAGAAATTGCTTATATAAACTTTAATATAAACTTTATTCATTATAACTTGTTTCAAATTTGAAGCAATCTTAATCTGTCACTGAATAGGATTTGAATAATAATTAAATGCACTGCACTTTTTAATAAGCTTTTTTTTCATTTAATTAAAATTTCATGATTTGTTAACCCTTTGAAATGTAATCAAAACTTAAATGATTTTTTTTCAGTCACCATATCCGTATGAAAATGTTTAGTGCCTCTCATATCGGTTTAATCAGTAATCTATTATTACATTAAAATAATAAACATTAAAATAGATTCCTTGTAAAGTGAAATAATAACGTCGGTGTTTTAATTTTCATAAAGCGTTTAAATTAAAATTGCTCTGTTATGGCCCACGAAGCTGTAAATCAGTAATTGTATCTTGATTAAAAAGTAATACTTTTATCGGGGTGGCAAATTGATAAATTCATTAGACTAAAATGTGGAACTTTATGGTGTTTTTTTTTCTTTACATAGACAAAAAATGATGAACTTTCGTGCTCTGAATAACAATTATGAAATTTACTTTCACTATGCATTTTATCACATTGAAGAGCAATTAATAATGCTAACCCTTTAACTCAACGTCAATAAAGACTCATGAAAAAGAAAAGTGATTACGTGCAGAAAATTTTGCATATTTTTTTCCTTTAAGGCATTATTTAGTATATTGCATTTGAATTTTTCTGTATTAGGACTGTACAGTACTCCTAAGAAGATTCTTAATTACTTTTAATAAAATGGTTATTCATTTAAAATTTATTTATTTTTTTATCATTTAATGATTATTTTAAAAGGAAAATATTTAATAAATCTGTTTAATGTTTACTATTCAATTCATCTCTTTTTTTACTAATGTATTATTGTTCTTTATGATAAAAAAACATAATTACAGAGAAAACAGTTATTGCAACAACTATGGCTAATTATTACAATTAGTAAAAATTATTTACTATCAATATTTAAAATTATAACAGGTTTCAAACACACAAAAAGCTTTTTTAATTGCAGAACATTTTTTTGAATGTTTTAGATAATTAGTTTAAGTTTATTTGAATTTCATTATACACATATTTCACGCACACACATGTAATATATATATATATATATATATATATATGGAAGAAATTTATATAAAATATAGAACATAACAGGAAATAAAAAAAAATTAAGATCAAATCTAATGAAATACAAATAAGAACCTAGCGAGTCAAAATGCAATTTCGGACTTAGGACAGAATAAGTGGGGTTAAACTAGTTTGAAGGCGCCAACCTTCCCCCTTTGCAACTCGGTAGGAAAGACCAAAATAAAATAAATAGAAATTTCATCACACAAATAAAATCATCACACAATACAAATAAAATCATCACACAAAAATGAAAAAGTAAAATTAAACTTAAAATAAGAAAAACATTCATAGACAAGATTCTGAATCCAAAACTGAATTCAAAATTTACTATAAGCAAATATGCCGAAATATATAAATATCCTAACAAACTCATGATTAAAGAAATTCATACATAAATAGGCGCAAAGCAGCCACATAAATGCATGAAATATGTATGGAAGAAATTTATATAAAATATAGAACATAACAGGAAATAAAAAAAAAATTAAGATCAAATCTAATGAAATACAAATAAGAACCTAGCGAGTCAAAATGCAATTTCGGACTTAGGACTTATATATATATATATATAGATAGATAGAATATGTATAACAACGATCAACATTTTAATTTTCGCCGAGCTATAGCTCAGAAGTGGATGACAATGCATAAAAATGTGAAAAAAGAAGATGAAGAAAAGAAAAACGAAAAGAGGAATTTTATACTTTTTAGTCCGTTATAAAAATTAAAAAATTACATTAAACAATTTTCTTTTAATTCAAACTTTTTCATCTTTCCACACTTTTTTTAGTTTGACCTGTATCTATACAGACGAAATATTTGAAATATAACGACACGGGTCTCATCTGAGGTCCCGTAAATAGAGGGAATAAATACCCTTCAGAGATTTTAATTAATATCCCATGAAGAGCAAGACTGATTCCAGCAGCCACCTAATTCCGGCTCCAAACTCAAGGATACATTTAACAATAAATAAATGATAGTTTTAAAAAATGATTTTTTATTCTACATTGAATTATAAAAGGAAAAGTAAATTACAGTTTAAAAGAAAACTAAAAAAACGCACTTTTATACTGAATCAATCTAAAAAGTAAAATTTTTTTTTTTTAATATAAGAATAAAATGATTAAGAGAAAATTATTATCATTTTGGTAAAAGCTTGGGGTGCTTTGTACTACATTTTTACACTAATTCAGCATTTCAAAATAGAAGTAATTATAACAACTGATATAGAGCACCCCACGTTTTTACCTCAATGGCATTAATTTTCTCGTTAATCATTTTATTCTTATATTAAGAATTATTTTTTTTTACTTTTTAGTTAGATTCAGAATAAAAGCGTGTTTTAAACTATAATTTACTTTAGTTTTAAGGTATATCCACCGTATATAACCGCACCCTTATTTTTACAAAAGATACCTAAAATGTACGTGGTAATTATTCGAGGTATTAACGCAAGCATTTGAAAAAATAATATACTTCTAGAGCAACAGCCCATTAAGTTTAAAAGGTATGCCATTTCTTTTAAATAAACAATACTTCGATTTATGCAGAAGTCTAATATTTTAAAGACTCATGTCTATTTTATTTTTAAAGCTATCATTTTTATACCCGTCGTATAACGCACACCATTAAATTTCGATCTTATTTTTTGTGTTAAAAGTGTACGTTATGCTCAAGATTATATGGTAGGTAAATTACTGTACCTTAAAAATAAATTTGAGTCAACTGTAAAGAAATTGACAGCATTTTTCAGTGTATATTATTTCCAAGCAAGCAAATTGCTTCTTTCTGTAAGGCTATAAATCGATTACTTATACAGGAAAAATAAACAAAGCAAAAAATTTATCGACACGCGACTACCTGCTGAGAAAATGTATGCATAATTATTCAAATGACAGATTTGAAAGCGTACAGTGCTAAAAGTTGTGTCTTTCGGCAAGCTTTATTTTTATAACCTAATTGATTATATCTCGGAGAGAAATTGTTTCGATGACACTAATCTCTAAAAATCACACAGGTAAAAAAAAATTACTTTGTCAAACCCAAACACATAGACGACAAATTCGAACATACAAAGAATCGTCTATGGTGACACTTAAATTGTCCCATCATGTTCTACATCGAAATATTCCATTTTTCAAAACATTTCCTACCAAACCCCATTTAATTTGAAGCCATTCTTCAAATGTTGCTTAAGTCTTCTTTTTTTAAGCTTTCAAGTGTCGCAATGAAAGAAAATGTGTCATGCTTGCATTAGTTGACGAATTGATTAAAATCCCTGTTGCGATGAAGTGCTCGTGAATTACCTGGAAGAACGGAAGAGGGATAACAAGGCTTTATGGGGAGGTAACTTCAAAGGCACCAAAAAAGTTCCACCAAGTAAAGAGTTCCGCCTTATGCTCTGATTCACACGAAGATTCATTTTCGAATTCGAAGTGAAGGTCAATACTTTTCCTTGTATTTACCATTATTGTTTTTTGACTTTGATGAAATTAATAGTCATCAATCATTGCTTTGTATTTTCAACTTTTACTTATAAAAATTTGTATATTTATCACTTAATTTACTATCAACTTTCATTTTGAGAAAGACTTAAATGAAAAGCATAGAATTAAGAACGTACATTCCCGCAACCCTGGCATTGCTGGGGGGGGGAGGAAGTATTCTAGAGGGCCCAAAGCCTGACTGACACCAAATAAGTATTGGGGCTTGAGGCCCAAAACCTGACTTAGCAGGGGGGTGGCTCGAAGATTCTCCGTTACGCCCCTGTTAAGAATCATTTCACTATTTAGTATTAACAATATTATTTATATGAATTTTAATAGGTGTTTAACCGGGAAAAAGGGGTTGTTTACTAACACCGCACTACAAAAGAACCAAAATAAGCACAAGAGTTATAGGCGACGGATCTCGTAATTTTGAACCGCGGTGTGACTTTTGGGAAAATTAATGGTAGCGTTAGAGTTAGAAAATTAAATAATTGATTCATTTACGTCACAACTATAAAAAACGCATTTACGTTAAATAGAAACCATTCGTAGTATTGATTATTTCAATTCTACAGAATGTTATTTGTGAGGGAGGAGGTAAACACGACCAATCTTTTTCCGTGTTTTCAGCGGATTGTCTTTTCCACTGTCGGGATAGGTGGATCGTTTCTGACACCTAGAATTACACTCAGAGTTCCGACCTACACGTGCGTTCTACTATTGGATTTCTCATAGTCATCGGTTTCGGCTTGGTGTCAGATGAAAGGAATCTGCAATATTTAGGGGTGCACGTGTGCATAGGAACAGTGTTGTGCTATCCGCAAAAAAGAAGCCGATTTTGCATCTGTGAGGCACGAAAACGTCACAACGGTCAAGTGATGACAACGACTCCTGTGCCGGCACTCCCATCAAATAGGAAATTGTTGAGCCACGACAGATTTAACGTGCATCCGCTCTACCGTACAACGGGTTTTCTGTAGCAGTAGTGCTAGAACTCAAGGCACACAAGCCATGAGCTCGTGATCATAATCGTATGAGAACAAAATAAAGAAACTTATATATAACTTCACTTTTTTCAAATCGATTTATAATCGGTGACTCAGATTCAATTAAAAATGAATACAGATAGGTTTCAGATATATTTACACAAATATCGAATGTTTTATGGAAGAAATGATTGCAAGAATGATAATGATCACTTATAGATGAAACGATTATATTATGTATTCATTGACTCAAATTTAAAATTATCCGTGCATCATATAAATATAATAAAGTTTTACAAACATAAGCAATACCAAACAGATTTAATATTCTATATTATATGTAAGAATAAAATCAGGAAGTAAAAAAAGAAAGATGGATCGAATTCAGCTAGATATAAAATAAAAAAATTTTATTTTTCAGAAATTTTATTCATAAATTTCTGAGTAAAGTATGGTTTAAAACAATGTTGGAGAAATGTTATTGTTGGAGAAGTGTGATTAAATATTTTACAACTGTGTTATAAAATCAAATGTTTCGTTTCAAAAGAAAAATTAAACTAACACGTTAAGACGAAGATGGATTTTTGATGTATGCTTTTTTAAAAAAAAGTTATTTGATTTCCTTTGAATTGGTAATTTAAAAATCATTGTAAAGCATGAATCAGGTTTCGTGAATAATTAAGAATGAATTTCGAAGAATAAAAAAAGGAACTTAGAAACTAGTTCAAAGAAAATACTTTTTTTAAATATAAATTTGGAGGATGGAATAATATGTATTCTATATACATACAGTATTGAATTCCTTTCACTTTCTGCTGGAATCTAAATAAGTATAATGCACAGGTATATTTTTATTTTCTTTCTCTTTCCTGTGATAGTTAAGATTGTTATCTTAACCTCTCAACCAATTAGAATGCTGGCTTTCGGCTTTTCTACTTGGCGAGTTACTTTATTGTTCTGTACTCATCAAACACGTAATTTTCACATAAAAACTTTTAGTTTTCAAAAGTTTATTTTTCTTTTACCTAGTTTGAAAGTTTATGGTAATTTTGAGTTGAAATTTATGTTGAAAAGATACATCGCGCCTACAGACATAATGAAATGTCTTTTCCTCCGTCAATTTTTATTTTTTATAACTATATGAGATATAAGGATTAATTAATACATTTAACTGGTACTTACACCTAGCAAAATGTTTATTATTGAAAATATGGTAATTAAAATAACAATTAATGGAAAGTAATATTAACAGCAGTTTCCTTAATGATTTAAGTACACGCATATCAAATATCCTCGTATTTTAATAACAGGAAAAGAAGAAACTCCAAAATATATTTTAATTACTAGTAATTTCTACAAACTAACTCTGTATGTTCGGTTAAAATGATCACACAGCGTTTAAGTGTTAAATAATTTTTGACTAAATCAGCGGTTCTCAAACTGTTGCAAGCGCCCCTATGGGTGTGTGGTAAACCTGACTGAGGGTCGCAAGCACATATCGAAAATAAAAGATATAAAATAATTATCAATTTTTTGAAAGGAAGCAAAACAAAATACATTCTGATATGATAAAAAATGAAATACACATTTGATATACAATAATACACATTATAATGTACAATACTTATAAATGTATTACAGTACTGAACGAAGAATTTGATAATCAATTTATCAATATTTAATTGAAAACAAACTTAGTAATTTCTTGTGACACTTGTCATATATAAAACTTAATATTTATCTTGATGATTAGTATGGTTTATATTTAAAGTCGTATTACATTGCAGCTGTACCGTTAAAGTACATTATTATTGCTTTCAATATAGCCGACTCTCGCTAATTCAGACTTCCGATAATAAAAACTATACACTCAGTCCCTAGAAAAACTCTTGATATTTCGAACTAAGCAATGAGTTTTGGTACACTCAATATTTTGAAGTAAAATCTGTGGCTGGCCAGAATACAATACATGATAATTCGAAGTCATCTAATAAAATTCTTGACACTTCAAGCACTCACTATCATTTAGAGTCCTGTAGCAAGCAGGTTGGAGCTTACATGTTTTGTGTTGTATTGTCTCTGCTTGTCTCCCTTGTAACGTAGCTCCTTTGAGGACCACCGGAGCTGACTCTGATAACATTGACAGAAGCTAAATTGTCAGTAAACAAACTATACAACTTTTCCTTCAAAATCATGTTGATGTGGACGTTTTCCAAACTTCACATATTCTAGAAAAGTCTATTGACAAAGTTAGATTGAATGCCTTAAAACAAAAACAAAAAAATAACAGTCAGAAAAAATTAATTATGTACAGTATTTATTCTTTTAATAGTTGTTTTTAATACATAAATGAATTATTTTAAAAAAGAAATTTTAACTTCTGTTTAATATTTAAACTGTATATAATGCGTACTTTTTAAAACTACTTTAAAATAAAATTATACGTTTGTACAATTGTTGTTTCATTACATAGTTTCATATTTAAATGTGTTAGAAAAAAATTTCTCTTCGTGTTTTTTGGGAGTTTTTTCTACCCTCTTGATAATTCGAAGTTTTTCATTGGTCCCTTCAACTTCGAATTATCGAGAGTCAACTGTATATTGTTATTGAATGAATATAATTGTAATGAATGAGTGATTGAATGAATTGTAAAGAATGTGCGATGAAAATTATTGCTGAAAATTGGGTCGCAAATATTGAAAGCTTTGAGAAGGAATGAATTAAATAAAATAAAGAAGTTGATGTGGTATAGCAAATTTTCTAGAATTGAAAATTTATTTAATGTAAAGTTATTAATTGTTAATGTTGTAATCAAAGATGAGAATAGAAATTTCAGATAATAAATCAAAAAACAATTATCAACCAATACTATTTTTAGCACGTAACATACTTGAAAATTTGCTAGATTCCTAGAGATAAATATCACAGGAAGCATATGAAACCACGAAGAGGAATATATTATTGAGAGTTAAACGACTTTTACTGGAACTTCTCAATTGTGATCTCATTTTACTACTTCATTTATTTCAGATAACAATTATCTTCCAACCATTAACCTTCTTCATTTTACTTAAATATCAATTATCGATTCTTTCCCCTCCCTTTAATCAATGGTAAAGCTACCAAACTAACTTTAGATCAATGCATTTCAGACACGATTGGTATCTTAACAATTTACAAAAAAAATAATCTACTCTCAAGTAAATTACATATGAGAAGCATCCTGGTCAACTTTTCTTCGCAGTAAAATCAATGAGAGAATTATAAGATATTCATTTAGTATTCATATCACAAATAAAAAAAATTTAATGATATATGTAAATATGTCGATCCAATTAATTCTGAAAGTTGAAAATGGTAGATCGTCTCACGCTATCTCTCTGTCTTCGAGAATTTAGCATCTAATTTTAGAAATTAGATATCAGAGTATAAGAACAAGAATAAAAATTATCGTATTTGAATACTGTTATGATTACAAAGAATAAAATTCTAATGTACTAATTGAGTTGAATAATTATTGAATAATTAAACTACATTGAATAATTATTCCTACAAAACTTTCACACTCATTAAAAGTTTAATCAAATAAACTGTGTTAATTATTAATGGAAAGAACGAAAGAAATAATAGGCACAATATATAGTTAAAGTTTTTTTTTATTTCATCGGTAAAGAGTAAGAGAAGAATTCAGTTTTGATTAATAGTCTCTTATACCAGAATTGGTGTGTATAGAAAATCTTGATAATAATAAGCAGTTTTAAAAAGAGTTAATAGTAACCGAAGCTTATATTACTTCCAGCACAGTTATATATTTATTTGTTTGACAAACTAATATCATCATACATTAATATATTCCGTTCAAATCTATTTAATTAAAAATTTTCTTTGAAAATGTAACAGTTTCTCAAATTAAGCAATTATTGGTACTTTTCCATTTCGCCGGAGCAAGAGATAAAGTCACAAAAAGGATACAATCGACGCCGAATGGAATATTCTCGCTGGCAACCTTTTGCCACCGCATTTTCATAACAAGTCGCGTTTTTTTCTAATTACGATGTCCTTTTCATAACACATCAAAAAGGAAATCCAATGAGAACTAATTTTAATTAATATTTGTAATGCGTGCTGTGTGTTGTCGCCAAGTCCCATGGCGAGATCTGCACCGGCGAAACGGAAAAGTGCCCAATTATTTTACTACGATAATGTTTTTTAACTGAAATGAAATAATGTTTTATAACATTCCTACTACTAACGTCAATTTAATGTTTTCTTTTGTCTGGTCGGTACTTGATGGAATATATAAACAAGTAACACAGTTTAATTTCATTTTTTGTGTATACATAAATTAATATTATATATAACAAAATGTAAAAGTTTAAAAGATATTTTTAGTTATTTGCTCGAATTTTGATAAAAGTCAATTTTTTTGGTCATGTAAATATTAATTCGTGTTTTCCATTTCTTTGATAAATAGCACACGATACTATTTTTAGTTTGCTATGTGTAACTCAAATTCTTTTGAATGCTAATTGGGATATTGTTATTGGACAATTTTTTACGTATCAAATAGTACGTATATAAAAATTTCAAAATAACAGAAAATGAATTTTATGCAATAACTGCATAACAAAAAACCCAGTAATTGTGCATTTCGAACTCTTTATCCCCCCCCCCCCATAATTTAAAATTTATCCTTACTTCTCCAACATGCATTTATCTTGATTCCTTACAAATACGTTCAAGTAAATTGAAAACAATGTGATTACTTGTGTATTTAGGTAATGTGGATTCTAATAGTTTAACTTTTCGAGTAATTGTGTTTTGACTTTTTCCTTTTCATAAAAATTTTTTTTCAGCAAAACATGTAGCTATAAATAGTGACTGTTTTGTATGTTTGTATATATATGAACAAAATCTAAGTTAAAAACTCTTAAAACATTCAAGATGTTTAGGAAACTGGATGTCTAAAAAATGAGATCAATAGGATGTTTATATTGGTTATTCACATCACTTGCGGATAATCGCTGTTACTGTTCCTAATGATATACTTTAAGAAACGGAAAAAATAAGGGGTGGGGGGCGAAGGCCTTTTACATCTTCCCATAGTTATTTCAAAAAAAAAAGTCTAAAAAAGAAATCATACCAAGCAAAGTGACCAGTAACTAATCACTTTCAAATTTTTTCTTAAGGGACCGTTTTAAAATAAAAAAAAGAAATTCCTAGATCTAACTTCTAATTAAAGTTACTAAAACTTCTAATTCATCTTATTATTTTGTTCACATAAAATACATTTTAATTAGTTAATGTTAACTCGACGTTATAATGATTTATAGATGCTTCAGAAATTTCATTTCCAATGAAAACTCATCCCTTTTGTTTTAAATGAGCTAATTATATGAATAAAAAGTTTTTTTTTAAAAAAAAAACCTCACAAGTAAATAATTTTATTTGAATTATCACTAACATCTAACATATCAAATAATTCATAATAAAAACAAACATTTAAGCTGGCTTGAAAAATTTTTTTCACAAGAATTTTACATTCATATTGGAAGTTGTTTTCCAGTCTTTTTTACGTGAACTATGGTAATTGAACTTAATTTCCACGCACGTATGCCTTATTTTGGTTTATAAATAAGAAAAAAAATAGATCTATTCTAATTATGAAAAAAACTATGAATTATAGGCATTAGTGAATAAATTTAAATTTAATTCTTAAAATTATGATACGACAGAATTCTATAAAAAACGTTTTAGAAAAAAATCATTCATTTGACTTTGCTTACGTATCCAAAAATAATGTGGAATAAAAATCTCTCCCTAGTACAACATAAGTGAAATGCGTGTCATACCGTGAGAACTCATGAAAGAATAATTGCGAATGCAGATCGATTTATTAAATTTATTCACCGAAATTTCAATCATAGACTAATATTACGGGAAAATATTCGTAAAGTAATGGTTACAAATAATATTAATACATATAAATAAATAAAAAGATTTGACAAATAGTAATTGATTTATCTATATCTAACATTGAGAGACTTTGAATAGGGTATTCAAAAATAGGGATTAATTACAACAAATACTTTGATTTTTTTTAATAGATACGTACATATAACAATTTCTAAAAACACTAAGAAACGTGTTCATTTTGAGTAAGTGAAATAGTTATCTTTTTTATAACAGTAAGATATAAGTAAGCGGAATAATAAATATTTAAGAATATTTCAATTGTTCCAATAAACTTATGAGAACATACAATTATTTTCTCCAACAAAGTCATTTTTATGCAAAATATTATAATAGCATCTTTAAAAATCGCCCCTTTATATTAACTTCTACTAAATAAAACAAAGCTTTGTGACATGTGATAAAAGCTGTAACATCATATTTTAAAACATTTTATCACGCATATATATTTTTTTACTTTCTTTTTATTTTCAGCTTGCAAAACTTTCTCACATCAATCTGTCTCTTTCGAAAGTTTTTCACACCGATATTCAATTCTTGACACATAGTTAAAATAAGGTTACTTTTCTTTTTTATTCCAGTGAAGTCCGAAAAAAAAAATTCCGTTGGATTCTTTCCGCTTTATACACCGAATACAAGTTCTTCAATGCGTCAAAGAAAAAGCCCTTCTTTAAAAAATACTTATTTAAATAGGCTACATGCATATTTAACCAAAAAAAATCAACACTAACCGGAATAACTTAAGTGACAAAAGTCCCTCAAAAAAGAGAAAGAAAGAAATAAGTCATCACTCGTAAGAAAATTCTTCTGGATATGACTGAGTAAACTTTCCGATAAAAGAAAGAAAAAAAGAACAATCAAATTCCTGAGATATCTTCACAGAGACACCTTTTAATTTATATACGCTCCACCAACCTATATTTCTTCCCCTTTAAAACGACGGCGCGCCTCAAAAATCGGGTCGCTTTTAAAAAGGATGTGGCTGAGGAGATGAAAAACGAGGCTAACCCGCTGGACATCGAACCACGTGACTAAGGGGTAGTGGATTGAGAGAAAAGATTCCGATCAAACAAAACCGTTAACCGACGAATATTCTTATTCCACTGTGTGAACGATTCTCGAAGGGGACGGACAGTTTTTGCGCTCTGATCCTGATCCTCCGTTCCGCACTGGATCTTTAGCAATCGTCTGCAGTGGTGGATGTCAGTGTTCCTGTGCTCAAGTTTCGGTTTCTTGCTTGGTTGCTGCTAATACTGATTGATTGGACTGTTGAAAAAAAGAATTTTTTTTGGACTTGAGTGATATATTGCTGTTCTTTATTTCTGAAGTGCCATGATTAGTAATTGGAGGTAAGTGATTGAAACATTTTTTAGAGAAAAAGAGTATACAACTAAGTGTGTATTTTCAATAGGCATTTTATAATGTAAAATATTTGATTGAAATCTGCATAAATTCAAAGAACTAACTCTCTAAAATTGCAGATATTTTTAAATTTTATATTTGCTGAAAGTTATGCGAAATTTTAAAGGAAGAAGAGTTTGATTATTATACAATAACTTTGTTTTTATGTATTTCAATTTTTCTCTACATAACTTAATTTTCAAAAAATTTTGGTATATAAATTGTTGAAACATTCTAACATTCATTATATTTGTATGGAAAATAAAAACTGAATAAAATATAATGTTTAATTAGAAAAAAATGGAAAAAGTCCAAAGTTTTGTACAATTAACTAAAAAAATTAGATCCAAAAGTTAAATATCCTGAAATTTTTTTCAACTTATATAAATATTTACAAAATTATTTAAATAAAAAAAATTATCTTAAAATCTTGTAACTTGCTTAAAAGTTTCACTTATAAATATAAAACATAAGTAACTAAGAAAGTATCAAAAATAAAAATTGTGAAGGAGACAAACATATTTTATTTTGGATGTGAAACAGTAGCAATTTTTTAAAATATTAATTTCTAGTGAGAGTGCTATAGAATCAATACAATAACTATATCTAAATATAAAACCTCAAATCAAGCATAAAAGGAGAAAATGTTCAAGGTATTTTTTTTCAGCACCTTAGGGGAAATGTTGCTCAAGGTTGAAAATTTACAATATAAAATTTTTAAAAAAATTATTATTTTCTTCAAAAAAAACTTTTTTATATCAAGTTAAAAAAGAGGGAAATAGATAAATTTTTGATACGTAATTATTATTATTATTTTGATTTATTAACAGCTACAGTCAGAGTTATGATAAACATAACATTATCGTAGTATTTTAATATTGGTACACGCAGAACTTCCGCTATTAAATGCTTGTCTGTTTAATGTGAACCAAATTACTTTAATCTAAGTATTTATGGTATAATTTCAGCTTGTAATGGTTTCCAAATTATTTTAATTTCCTTCAAAACATTTATGGGGTATCTTTATCCATGCTGGGTATTCTTAATTCTCAAAGATCAAGTGAACTGTTTCTAAGTGTTATTATAATGTACATTCAATTTACTGTCATTACATTGATATTAGCAACAGAATTTTTCCTTTCGCTAAGTTGACATTTTTTAAGTTGTCATTTCCTTCAATATATCCTTCCGGTCTATAATACATTCAGGAAATAAGAGTTTTAAGTAAGTATTTTTAAAATTTCTGATAAATTAATCAAAACAAATTTAAAAAAAAAGAAAACTCAAAAGCAATAACGAGAATAACGGTAGATATTTCTGGTTAAAATTAAATAATTTAGGTACTTACTCAAAGTAATTGTGATATATATATGTTTAAATAACTATTTGAAATTTATATTAAATTTCCTTAAAATTATTAATTCTAATAATTTGTATTTATATAAGCAGCTTCGTGATCTACTAATTATGGAGTTACTACTCTAAATTGCACTTGATTTGGAGGTTTCTGCAGTTAATTCAACAGAACTCTGTTTACAGATCTGGTGGTGACCAGGACATATAGTGCATTTTTAAATATTTCTCATGAGTACATATATGTATACATATATGTACAGTTTATACATATATGATATATATGTATAAACTGTCAATTTGAAAAAACTGCTTTTTTACTCATTTATGTTATTATTTTGAATATAAAGTGAAAATTTTCCCTATGAAACATTTTTTAACTTCACAGTGTAAGAAATAATTATAGAGAATTTATGTAGATAAAATGGAAAATACCACTCTGACTTTCATTTTTGCAAAAGAAATACGTGACTCCATTATAATTTTAAAATAATAAAAAATAAAAGTAATAATTCAAAAAATGTCAAAAAAATAAATGTTTTTTAAATGCACATTGAAAAATGTTGACGCATTAAAAACAAACACTCTAAAAACTTTGTGAAAAATTTCTGGAAAAACTACCTTAAGTAAAACACAGTAAAGTAATTTTTTCCAGTAATAAGCTATTGAAAATACAAACTCTACAATTAGTCTTATGTCTTTATGAGTCAAAAGACATAGAAAATGAGGAAGAATCGTATAAAAATACTTATAACAATAAACATTATTCCCAATTCTCATTTGCTTAATTCATATAAATATCAAAATTTTCTGCAACATTAATCTAAATTACAAAAACTTAATGAATGGTGTAAATGTTCATCAGTAAACAACTATCTTTGTTGGTTTAATTAAAATTCAGTTCACGAAATCACTAACTTCGTTGTCATCATTAGTTGTACCAATAAAAAAGAAAACTAAATGGAAAAAGTAATACTTTACAGAATAAGGATGAATGGCCCTTTAATGAGTGTAGTGCTTAGTAAGTTAAGGAAATTTTGGTTTTTGCATTCGTTTTTAAATTAAAGAGAAGCGTGGTATGCCGTGCACGTCACAGTGTTATCACGAGGATAGGTAGAGGATAAGAGAGGTAGAACATTCCTTTCAAGTTCAAAACGAGTAAATGATTAAACAATTACAAAAATAATTTAATGTTTATTTGCTTATATTAGTGTATTTACTAGTAAATAATGTTCATGAATAGCTTTAACCCTGAAAATGTATGACAGTGGAAATTTTAATCTGAGTTAATTTTGATTTTATGTGATCTAAATTTCTAATCACACACATGAAAACAAAGATTAACGATGCAAATACTCTTATTGATAATATTTTAAAGTTTAAGAGTACATCAATTTTCAATTCAAGTTATTAAGGTTATTAAATAAATAAATTATTAAATTAGTAAAGCTGATTATCAAAACTACAGTTTTTTCAATATATATATATGATTATGTAGTTTTTTTAATATATGAAATAAAATTACAAGGAAATTGTATTCAAGTTGTAATTTTAATTTTTTGTTCTTGAATATTTTAAATAACTTTTTACTATTGAGACTGAAGTAAAAAAAAATTCTTTTATAAAGCTTGCAGAGATTTTAAAAATCTCTGATGATTTAAGTACATAAAATCAAATCTCTAGATGAACTTAGTAATTCACCCAAAGAATAAATTTGCTGAGATACTAGTAAAAAACTAGATTTTAATTTGCATTGTTTTGCTGGAAAGTAGAAAACCAATAAAAAGAAGTTTAAAAGTTCTACAAAAATAAATACAAAAAGGCATTTTTACTCAAAATTCGTGAAAATAAAAAAATTTTTGTATTTAATCTTTTTATTTTTTCAATCAGATTTATTAAATATGATACATTACTCAAAAATCACCAAAGGTCTAAAAATTCATGCAATTTGGCTTAAAAAAATACATTTCGGATTAAAAGTAATTCATTAACATATCCCGCAAAATATTAGTTATATACGACAAAACTAATTAGTATATAATAATTATGATTTTAGAGTTAAACCACGTTTTATACGTTCGAAAATTACACATAATTTCGCTTCAAATTAAATTCATTGAGGCTTACGGAATACTTTTTTAAAGATTCTTCAGCTCATCAATCTAAAGATAACTACACTTCTTGTCAAAAATGAACATTGTATAAAGTAGTTCTCACGAATTGGTAACCGGTTGACTTGCTGGTTGTCTTGAACTTGAACTCTCGTGAAATGGAGTCAGATAGTTTTCTTTTTCCATCTGTATATATTCATTCATTGAAAGATAATAGTTTCTTGGAACAGATTTTTGAACGTTGAAACATGTTTAACTTATAATAAAAAAATGTGCAGTGTAAAGATTTATTAGCAGATTTTTTAATATGCTTAAATGTTTTAAAATATATGAATGTAAAGATTTTTAAAACAGACTGAACAAATTAATGAAAGATCTTTGAAACATTTTATGTTCGCATTCAAACTATAACTTGAAAAAATGAACTGTTTTTACCTTTTTTTTTTCTTTATCTTCACTAAACATAGTAAAAATATCTTATTGCAATAACGAAATATAAACTTGGAAATTTTACGGTTTCGTATATATTAGAGCCTCAAGTAAGATGACAGTCATATGACTCTTGTTCATCAATACTCATGATAAATGAGGAACTGAGAGTCAGAGTGGGCTAACCCACAAAAAATGTCAAAATGATTTTTATTTTTATTTTTCAGTATAACGTGAAGGCATCTATTGGATTAAGATAGAAAACAATGCAATTTTTAGTACCCACAAGATGACAGAACTTTTTCGTTTTATCTAGTAAACTACAATTTTGTAAAGCGTTTTTCTCAAAATAACAGCCGGTGAGGTTGGTCCACTGTGACTCTCAGCTCCTAAAATGAAGTCCCACGCCTTTTAATTATAAAATACTTCTTTAATAAATTCAAAATAGTTTAACATTTAAAAATGATATTATTACAATGATTTTTCTATAAAATGAAAAATTTATTTTGATGAAGAGGGAAACATTTGCCAGATTTTAATAATTTAGCAATTGATATTGTACTACCATACTATATAGTTGTACTATAATACTATATAGTTGTAATTATACTATATAGTTGTAATTATACCATATATAATATTAAACTTGTATTTTGATTGATGTTGCGATTATGAAAAAAGTAGGAGAAAAATTTCAGTTTCTTACCAATTTAGAAAAAAATCAATATATATTTGTATACTTTTTTACAGTTTTAGTTTTGTATTGTTTTTTCATTAATTTTTCCAAATATTAAATTTTAGCACGATATATCATTTTTTCAATCACATCATTTTCAAGATCAGTCTTTGACTTTTTAACGTCTTAAACTTAATACAAATTGTATAACAGTTAGTCTTTGAATGTAATAATTTTAAATTAGCTTGCATTTTAAAATTAATTCAATATCCTAATAATTTGGAAACTGCAGAACTTCTTAACTTGCACAATATATTGTATTATTGATAGTTACCATTAAATTATTAAATAGGTCATCAATTATGATTTCCATTAAAGATGTTTTTATTTTAGAGAAGCATTTTTTTTCGTTATCTTTTATTGCAATCTAAACATCATCTTTCTTTTTATTCTGAATCATTTCTATTACTGAAAAAAAGATTTTAAAATAACCTTGAGTGGAACAAAAAAAAACAAAAGACCGTCAATTACGACGTAATGAACGCTTAAACTAATTTTCACTCTAGTAAGATTAGCATACCGAAGCAAAAATTTTGAACAAAAAAGAAGAAAAGAAAAGAAACAACACATACTTAAGAAGGAAATGAAAAAAAAATTAAATCTGAATTTTTGAATCAAAATGCTTCATTATGACTACGAATACAATAATGCTACATGACGTGTTGCAATTTTCTTTTAGTGATAAGATCTAACTTTAACATTTGAAGAAAAAAAAGTGAAATCAGGTTAATTATCTTGTGATAAAGACTTAATTATGAAAGGTAGTGTTACTACAGGTGATTCTGAAGTACTTGGAAGCACAAAACAGTTGCTATGTCTAGCGTGCAAGGAAATAGGGATATCTTCTTTAAAGAACAAGGATGCACCGTTAATCTATATTGTACTCTTCACAGATTAAGGTCAAATGTCTCTAGCTAAGATGTCTTAGACGAGCACCAAATCCAACCATGCGAAGACGAAAATAAATTTTATGGCACTTGTTACGTCAATGTTACTTAACAGAGAAAAAGTGCAGCGAAAAATATCAATTATCGTTTTACTTTGAAACAAGAGAACTGTCGAATGTGTTGTTTTAATTATAGGTTCCAAACTTAATTGATATGATTTTGGTTTCGTTTGTCCATGCAGTATAGTGTTTTTTGAAGCATCTACAGCGAAAGGAAATACTTTCGTTCAGGTCGAACAATAAATGAAAGTATCAAGTAGAGTAAAGTTAACTTTTTTAGATAATTTTTATGACTCATTGTTTATATTATAGTCCATTATTCAGACACTTTTCTACACATAAAAAAGAAAGAGAAATAATGTATGTAATTAATTTAAAACATATATAGCTAATTAAATTCACATATAAAAATAATAAAGTATCATTGATTAGTATAAAGCATGAATAGCTCCAAAAGAAATTTATGTTTTAGTCTATTTGAGTTTAACATGACTATTGTATATATATATGCAATCCTGGTTCCAAAGGCCAGGAGTTTGCTATAGTAATACTGTGGATAATACTTTTTATTTATTGACTAGTTATCTTAGGTTTATAACTATTTTGCGTATATATATATATATATATATATATATATATATATATGGCACGATTTCACTGGAATTAAGAGATTTACTAAAAAAATTTTTATTATCTTCTTGCAGTCGCTGAATGGATTGACGAAACATGTGGGATTTTAACTGCACATTTATTTTACACTCACATAAAAGGATGACACTAAACACAACACTAACAATAAAAGGGTCAAAAGTGTTCTTTGTTCGCACCGGAGATCTCAGCTTTTAAAGCTTCCTCAATCAGAAGCTTTTAAAATTATGATATTATGATTTATATTAATAACTTCTGTGAATTGTCAGAAGACGCAGGCA
This sequence comes from Trichonephila clavata, assembly GCA_019973975.1. Taxonomy (NCBI): domain Eukaryota; kingdom Metazoa; phylum Arthropoda; class Arachnida; order Araneae; family Nephilidae; genus Trichonephila; species Trichonephila clavata. The sequence goes on along the minus strand of BMAO01019885.1, from coordinate 61,285 downwards.
CGCACACATACACATATATATGTGTATGTGTATCAAAAATGTGTATGCCAAAAGAATTTTAAAAACATTATTATTATTATTATTTATTTTAAATCAAATACAATATAAATTTAGTTCAAGCAAAGAAAATCTTTTATGTATGATTTTCTAAAAGAAACGAATGGAATGTTTTATTACAATTTTTTGTAAGCCGTTCAAAGAATAATTGTAACAAGAGAGGGCAAACGAAATGAATGCTTTCACAGAGTCAAATGAAAGAGAATTTAAATAAGTCTTTTAAACTGAAGCACTAACTGGATCTGAAAATGTCATCGGGCAAATAATTTGTGATATTAGAAACCTTCTAAACAGTTTCTTATAAAAAAAAACATGAAAACGTTAACATCCAAAGTGTGATATTAACAAGTCTTCAAACTTCTTAAAAATAACTCGAATTTAAAGTAAAAACAGTTAGTAGTAAAAAATAGAAATGATTATAGTATAAAATGCTATAGTAAAGAAGGAAAATAAATAATTATAAAATAGTTTCCTAAAAATCCTTAAGCGATATAAATTGGTTTTTTGCTAAAAATAAAATAACTTTATTTTGAATTGTATTTCGATTGATTTATGTAGAAACTTGAAAAAGTATGTGAATAAACAATTGTTAAAATGAAAAAAATAGGCTGTTATGAGTAAATAGAATATTTGGAGAAACATGTTTCCACTCCAACTGAGGGTTGGAAATTACTCTCTGTAAAAGTATTTGCTTATTTCCTTATATAAACACTCATATTGGTTCTTTTCCGTTTGGCCCGCGCAGGTGATAAAGTCGCAAAAAATGATACAGCCGTTGTCAAAAGGAATAATCCCCTTGGTAACCTTTTACCCCCACCTTTACCATTTTCAAAACAAGCCGTGGTCTTTTCTTATTAGTAACGTTTTTTCCCCCCAAAATATATTAAAAATGGATGAAAAACTAATAAGAACTAATAGTTATTAATACATGTTATGTGTACATAGTGTGTTGTCGCCAATAATGCTAACTTGGCGAGATTTGCGCTGGCGAAACGGAAAAGTACTCTCAAATTTCATTTATACAGGAAATAGTAACTTTATAACAAATTCGTAGTTTTAAATCTAAAAAGCTTCTTTTTCCGGCGATGAATAACCGCCCATTTGAGAAAAAAGTGAAAAAGAAACTTTATACTATTACACTATCAACGATAACTTCCGACTTCTTCACAGTTCACTTCTCTTCATTTGTTTATTTAGTATAGCTTCTACAGGTGTCAGTCACAATAAATGACAAAACAAATTCTGTTCCGCAACAGCAGAAAACCCCGAGTTGCAAAGATAGAAAGTAAATTATTTTCGTCTTTAGTTATTCTGTATATATTGGGAATTGTTACATAAAACCTTTTAAAATCAACAAATAATTCTATGAATAACTTTTTAACGTTTTCTTTAAAAGGTATTTAGATAATGCGAATATTTTTTTTAGAATAAATAAAATACTAAGCCGAAATGCAATTCTATTTCAATATGAGTGTGTATATTGTACACTTTTTTGTTATATTTGTGTGCATGTGATTGATTGGCGGACATGACATTTTCATGCATTATTACTTCTATTTTTGATAATTTGAAAGTGCTAACATATATAAAATCTTCAACAGAAGTGGAATGTTGAATCCATAAAGCTTATTTCTAATTACTGTCCTCAGTCAGAATCTGTTCAGGATATGATATATTTTTTTATTTTTCTTGTTGGCTAATCTAGATGACACTTTTTTTTGTTTCTTGATATTTTAATTTCACAAATTCTTTATTCTTGTTAAATAAATATATATAAACGCTTATATATATATATATATATACATTTGCACGCTATATTTCTATACATATGTTTAGTTTTATCTAGAAGAAAAATTCCTAAGGGGAGCCTCGATTTACCCCCATTTTTTCAGAAATATGGTTTTCTAGACAGTTATTTAACGTAATCTATCATTTTCATTTTTATATCGACAGAGAAAAGTTACATAAATTATTTGAAAATTGATAATAACTTTTTACGTTATTTATATTGTAGTAAGTATATTTTCTACAATGTACTTGTAATTAATAAAAATGGATTTTTAAACTTATGTGTGTTTTTAACTAACAGTAAAAAAAAAGATTGTTCATATTAGCTTTATATTTAATTAGAAATGATGAATTTTTTAGCTATACATATTATAAAATACAGCAACTTGCTAATACATTTAAAAACCGTATAGAACTGTTGGTGATATATTCTCAATTTAACAAAACAAAGATTAAAATTTTAATTATTTAAAATTAAGAAAATATTCTTGAGAGAGCCATCACAAAATCTCCGAGTTATTTCAGAAGGTTACCGTACTTCAAAATTCAGATAAACTAGACACACCAAAAGCAATGTCACACTTATAGTATAATGGACAATCAAGAAAAAGTAAAACGAAGATACTAGTAATAGTGGAGAAGTGGTTGAAGAAATATAATCATTTAGGCCATCAAGCGTGCTATTTTGAAAGAGCTTAAATTTTTATTTCTATTTCTATGTTTCTAATTCATCAACATAAAAAAATTATAACCTGATTGTTTTTGCTATTTAAATTTTATATTAAAAAGTACATTTTTAATGTTTTCCCCCTGCAAGGTGTACTTCAGTATCTTTTGTTTTTGCATTGTGTATTCCATACGATTAGATTGTTAATTAATGTACAAAGAATTTTAAAATTAGCATATAAGGCCAAAAATATTTTTAAAAAACTATTTAGTAATTCTGAGTATACCAACTTAACTTTTTGGAATACATTCAAAACTGTGAATACAGATGAATTAAAAAGATTATAAACTCGATCGCGTGCAGTGTTTGTAAGATATAGATAAATTTATGTAATTTTATTGAACTATACATAATCTATAATGCCTTCTTGATTGTTAAGCAAAATCTTTATCCCATTAAAATCATTGAAAAAGGAAGAAGTGCTTTAAAATAAATAAATATGAAGATAAATTAACTTCTGTCTACATCAATATCTTTCATCTAGACAATCAGAAACTTTAAACGTATGAATCAGAAAACTTATTTTGGTTTCTACTGAGCCCTACTAATCAATATCACCATATTTCAGCATGAGAAATCCTTTGGGGAAGCTAAGAATCCATTGATTCATAATGAAATTGCAATGGTCCTCTGCTGATCAACTGTGTTAATCAGGAAAGCATTGGTTTCTTGCAAGCGTCATCAACACCACACGTATATTCATCAATCATTATAAAATGATAAAATAAAATGAATGACCTACAACTGATTGACTTTAAATTACATTTACAGTTTCGATCAGATTGGAATTGAAGGCAGTAGTTTTTATCTCAAATTAATATTTCGCAATATTGAAGGTGAACGACATAAAACAGATTTGTACTGAAGCAAGCCCATTTTCGCTTGACTCACATCCTGTTCACGCGTGACTGAAATATTTATTCCTGGGACTTATGAAACTCTTGAAGGGCGCGAACTTGACTTATGAGATGACCTACACAAGCCATTAACGTGTGCTGCACAAAAAGTAAGAAAGTACAAAATTATTCGGCTGGATGTAGGACGCATGTTGAAGTTTAGTGTAGCTACATGAATCGTAATTTTGGTCAAGTAGGGAGAAAAAAATACTTTGAGAAAGACACAATTAAGGGAGTTATACATTTATTTCGCATCTGGCTAAAAGACACAAAGGATATCCTAAATGAAGAGTAATTAGTGTTCCATTTTAAGACTTTTGTATGTATCATGCCTTTGAAATTTTGTTCTTGTTCCATGAAAGAGGAGGAAAGTGCTTCTTGATTCTTTTGTTTTTATGCTTTATTCTGAATAGTAATTAATTCTATTATTTTATTTATATAATTGCAGTATGTATTTGAGAGGGATGTGAAAAAGGAGGATTTCGGAGCACAGAATAAATTAACAGTGTTTTATTTTTAAAGCCTCTGTTTTCTCAGAATTTTTAATTTCGTGAGGTGGAATTATCATTTAAAAATACTAATTGAGCTTCAGTTTCTTAGTTAAAATGTGATAAACAATTACATCCATTTTTATCTTATTAAGTAATTATTTTTTTTTGTGAAAATGATTGAGTTAGTGGCAATTGAGAGGGTTTTAGACTACGATGTTGCTCACTTCTAATACTTGAATCGTTTATTATAATTCAAAAGAGATGTAATATTCTGTTTGGTTAATTTTTTATAACACTATTTTCATTTTAAAAAAGTTTGATATAAAATATTTTAAAACTGTACTTAAATTTACAAGTATGATTTGTTTTTTAAGCATCATCCAAAAGCTTACAAAAATACTTAAAATCTAAAATCATAATTTTTGAAAATGATATTTAACAAAGTGCCTCACTCACTTACTTTGTTATTCTGTATAATTTATGCTATCGATAAATAAAGTAAATCTTCTACATTTAAAATATATTACCAATAGACACTCTACGAATTTTATTAATTTAATAATTTAATTTTTCCTCAACTTAAATGACAATTTTTTTCATAAAGCATATGCTGCAGTAAAAATTTTGAAGCCTTAAACTTAAACATCGTTGAATGGGGAAAAATATTAAAAAACATTAAAGAAACTACTTTGGAAAATTGAGTTTAAAAAATATCTTTTGTGTGATTATAGGTTTAATGTATCAATTGGATAAATTTTTAATCATTTATTGAAGATTACTTTAATATTATTATTTAACTAATATTACAAATTTCTGAAAGTCTTCTTTTTTAACTATTGATAGTATAAATAATCACTCGAATCTCACGAAGTATTCTTCTTTGCATGCTATTTTTAGACAAGGCACAATACAAGGCCAATTAAAAAAATGGGGGAAAATGGAAATTCTTTTCTAATGTGAGAAGTTTTTGAGGTCATTTCTAAACACGCAATCTACAATAATAAACATTAGACACGCCACAGGTTCATTTAGTTTCATTTCTGAAACTTGATACTAATATTATTTCAGATCTTTGAGATTAAAAAGATTAAATCTTCACTCAGGAATTAGGTTACGCCATTTTGCTAGCTACTGAATCTGATAATTTTTGTGTTCCGATATTCTTTAAATAGTTTCCCTTTTTTTGCCGCCAAATGAAGAATAAAGGAGTAGCTTTGTCTGATTCGTTTTACATATAGCTTGGACGAGGATGCAATTGTCCCATTACTTAGTGATATGTTTATGGACTGCTTGTATATTCTCATAAAATTTAATCTGATATTAAAGTATACACGCTATCTTGTTAAATAATAGCACGTCATTAATTGCATGACAGTATATAATTAGATAAATTTTATCAACATCAAAACGAATACATTTGTTGTTTGGTAAGTCTTTATGTGTGTAATGATTTATAAAAGTATTAATAATATTATACATACACATAAACATTTAAATTAAGCTGATTGACTTTTTCATGCTTTAATAATTGCTTGAACATTCAAAGGGTCATTTTACTAAATGTTATTAAAATCTTTTCATTTCCTGCTGCTTAGTGTTATGTGATATTTAGATTTAATAATATAAACTACTTTTGATGAATATATTTTTAGATATAGAACTTATAAACATATTTTTATTTTCTTTGCGCATTTATATGTAATTTAATCAAATGCGTGAAAATGCATTTGTAGTTTCAAAATATTTTAACAAAGCAAACCCTTAACTTTCTTGATTATGGAATAAGGTATCCTTTAAAATTTTTAAAACTCAATAACAATAAATTATTGTTTAAAAAAACTAAAAAAACACCCTTTTATAGTTAATTAAGCAAAGCTGTAACTTTTTCGCCAAATCTGGAAATGGGATATGAAAACAGGAAATCATTAATCCTGATGCCCCTGATCAAGACAATGAAACAAAATTATTAAATTATTGTATTGTCATCAGTCCTGGACAAGTGAGCAAAATTTCGAATTAATCTGACCTTTTAAAGTAAGTAAAAATTGAGTTCAAAGATTCCGTTACCTACAAGTGAAGCTAATGAAAGGGTGTTAAAAATATAATGTATTACGAACTTCGTATGAGACTGAAATAAATGACAGCTACTTAATTCTTCTTCACTACCCCTAATTTTAAAATTACTGCTGACTAAATACGTACAGGTAAATTTCCAAGACTTCCTACTCTTTATTAACCATATAAGTTTAAATATTTATGTGTATGAATCACACAAACACTCGCTTAATATCATTATTATTCACACGTTCTGATAATGCTTTACCTTTTTCTTTAAAAAAAAAGATTCATCTTTTAAATTTTTCTGTAATACAAATTGCATATTTTAATATATATATATTTTACTGATATTTACTAGATACACAGAAATGTCTTGAACATTTAAAATAAAAGAATCAGGCAGATATTGGAAAGTTACAAATAGGGATTCATGCTGCATTATTATAAACAAATTTGACTGAGAGAGAACAACTTTCAATTTTATAAAAAAAAAAGTTGAGTTTAACCACTTTTGTGGCTAACCAGCCTTCCCCTTTTCTGTTTATAATACTGAGCGGAATCCTATTTCAAATAATAGATAGAAGTTTCAAATCTTTAGTTAGGAAAAAGGTTAATTATATATATATATATATATATATGATTATTAAAAATAAATTTAACAAATTATTTCGTGTCATGACCATTTTATTTAGGTAAATAGAAGTTCCGTTTGCCCTATTTATGAAAATAAACCAAAAAATAAAAAATCCTCCCCAAAAAACTTTAATTGACATTTTTCTTGAAAACAATCGGATCATATCAACTTTTCATCAGTAACAGCATGGTACCAACTAAATGTCAGAACTTCGCTGAGCCTGACCTTCTTTTAGAAACACCCCAGGGTTCCATGAGCGTCAAGGCTGAATTGAAATTTCTTATATTAGAATAATGTTGAAGAACTTCTATACAATAGATCTTTTGTTCTCTCTATGCTATAACACAAAAGAAGTGTACTTGGATAGAGCTGGACTATCAAAGTCCCGATTAATTCCATCACCTTGATATATGATTCTTACTATTTGATTATAATAAGTCAAGTACGTTGGATAGCTCAGAATCTAGTTTTATGGTGCAATCTGATTCATGCAACTTTAAAGAAATTGGCATTAACTTTGATAACTATTGGTTAATAAATTTAAGTTTATTTCATTAATATTTTGAAGCACGCAGACAATCATTTAGTTTTGATTAAAACCACACCAGCCTGGAAATGATTAACCGAAGTATATTAAAAGTTCACCATCTGTTTATGTACTATACTTCGAAGAAATTATACAGCTGATACCAACTTGCTGTTTCTTTCTTTTTGTTCATTATCATAAGCCATAATTACTGATTACCTTTTTAATGGCGGTCTTTTAGTGGTTCTAAAAATATGCTATTAACTGGACGTATTTACTGTCTAACATCCTATTGTAAACTAGGTGCACTAATTTCCAATACATCACTAATAGTCTCACCCATTTCATAAATCAGTTCACCTAGTTAACAATACATCATTAATGGCAAACTGATAACAGAATTTTGGAAAAGAACACACCTGTACATTTTATAAGATTAATGATGAAATAGATCGAAAGTTCACTGCAGGGATGCTGGAAAATAATTGGAGCAAATGTCGATCTATTTTTGTCATTAATTTTTTTTTAAGTGACCACACGATGCATTTTACCTGAAGCTAAACCCTTTCAGCTATTTTTCTTCAAGTAGAGCACTGGCAACAGGGGTATTCTTCGCGCCCTTTTACATTGAAAAAATAGGTCGAGATATTTTGGCCATATTTTTATATAACACCCAGATGCCTTTAACCATTTTTTAAAACTGGGTTACATATTTCTTGAAAAAATCAATTTAATTTATCTAATACATTACCGGATAAAAATAGAGTATATGATGGGTATGGATAAGTTTTAGAAAAATAGCAAATAGGGCAGGTAAATAATTTATTTAAAAGAAATTCTTGACCCTGGTATATTTTCTATAATGAAAAAAGAAAGAAAGAAAGCAAATTTTATTGAAGCGTCTTTTAGTTAAATATCTTGCAGAATTTGTCTTAAGGAACCACAAACAATTATTTAAAAATACAGAAGCAATTTTTTTTGTAATAGACTCGTTATTATATTTTTTTTCTAAGTTACCAATCTTCAATATTAATAGAATTTTTAATACTTTACATTAAAATAAGAATGTAAATTTTCAGACATATTTTTTTTTATGCTTCAGTGTTTTGCTTGAATTTCCAAGCCTCAATTAATTTCTGCAATAGAAATCCCGTTGTTAAGCAAATTACTTTGAGAGCATATTATTATTATTAAATTTAATTATTAAGAGAAACTTAACACTAAAAAGACTAAAATTTAGTATATACCTATATTGCCCGAAAGCAGTCAAAATGACTGCATTGTGAAAGAATAACTAATGTGTAGAGAAATTTGTTTAAAATTAATTTCTATGTAGATAATATTTTTTTTTGCATTATGTGCAGTCATCATCATCATCATGTAATAAGTTATTATTAATTATTAACAATAAAAAAATTACTCTTTTTGGGAAAAAATATGTTCTAAAAATTCTAAGACATTGTGTCATTATATACGTAATTGTTTTTCTAATTGAAATTAAAAAGCACTTAAAATGACTTCCTTGGGCAATATAGTGTTAAATATGAGAGCATCACATTTATTATGAGAGCATATAATATATTATAATTTTCAATATGAAATTGCTGAGGCAAAAAAGAAAAAGTTATTCAGGTAATGAACTATAAAACAACATTATATGTTCATTTTGATGAGACAGGTGACCCAATAATAATTCATATATAATTAAGTTAATACAGCTCCTTCTAATCCTCACTGAATGCATTATTTCCTTTATTATGACAAATGACAGAGGTAAGACCATCAATCATGTCTTCGACATTGAAATATATAATAATTTTTTTTTCCTTTTCAGAGTACAGAGCGCATTTGACCGATGATAATAATTAACAGTTTTTTTTAAATCTCGTTGTGTCATTTTTTTCCATAAATACATACTCAAGCATTTTAATTAACAGTTATAATACGAAATAAATATATTTCTGTAATTATATGTATTTAGTTTTAGATAAAAGAGAATAAAACCTTAATTATTGAAATAATAATATTTTGTTATTTTTAGAATTTTAATAAAAAAAATGCTTGCATTTATTACAGATGAAATAATTTTAACAAGAGATGTATGTGTTTTTAACTAAATTTAATCTTTAATTGTAATTTAGTAATTTAAAAAAAAATTCCGATGTTGAGTTAACCAAAACTTAAAAATATTCAGAAATAAAATTTTGTTATGGATTTAAATAAATATTATTTCTAATAACTATTTATTGCGAAACTTTTAAACATTATAATACGTGGAAAATGTATAAAAAGTATTTTAAGAAGAGAAAGTATAAAGAAAAATATTTGAATATTATCATTGAATAGTTTATAGACAAAAGTTTTAGTATTTAGTTATTTCTGATAAATTATTTAATTTAAATGAGCATTTTAAACTATTAAATGTGTATCCGAAATGGGTAAAAAAAAGCCTTAAATTGAAGAATATAAAATGCAGGGAATAGATTTCTTTGAATACTTGGCAGTGATTTTTTAAAAATATTAAACAAGTTTCATACTTATAGTTTTATTATTGAAATTTTTCAGGTACGCGGTTTTTATATGAAATGAAACATAACACAAAAGTATAAGTAAAAGAATCAAAAAACACATAAATATATTTTTTAAAACTATCAATAAATGATCGATTTTAAAATTCTGAACCGTTGTTTTGACAAAACGAAAGAATAATACTATTGTTTCTATTATTATAAAGACATTCAATTACAACTTTGATCAGCTTGACAGCTTCGAAACAAAATTTTTAAGAAAAAATTTACAACCCATACATCACTTATAAAAATGTGATATCATTTTTCTACAGAATTGATTGATTAAAAAGAACAATTTCTCTGTAGCTTCACAAAAAATTTACGTAATTTCTGTGGCCTATATCACAGCGAACAATATGTTCAAGGAATCCATATTATATGTATATGTCCTCATATTTTTCTTTGATTACACAAAAAATATTTAATAACAGCCATTCGCATGTTATTCTACTTTATTCAAAAAAGAATGTTCTACTTGCTTAAAAATCCTTATGTCTAACCACTAGAAGGCACTATTATGTAAGTAAACATTTTTTTTTTTACTATACTTTCGAGGGTAGCGTTACTTGATTGGATGCTTTTAGCCCTCATAATGCTGACTTCAAATAATTGTTTTGTCTTCGTTGTCAATGAACTTGCCTTATGTTAACTGTTCACGAAGCAATGTTTATGGGTTCGAAGATTATAGCTTCAGCCACACAATAATAGTACTGGTACTTACGAGTTATGTAGATATATAAATAGGTTAGGTGTTGATATTTTCTCATAAATTAAAGATTACGCTTAACCTGTTAATTTAAAAATTACTTTTCAAATTACATTTTATTATCATCCGGCTTGTTTTTCAAATCTAAAGCGAGTGTAAATGAAATGTTATTATACGCCTTTGGGTTTAACAGAGCACTGAATTCAAATATCCTTTTTCTCTTTTCATGAAAACGTGCTTTCAATGATAATAAAAGACTGAAATGCGATCCACGATTGTTTTTTTTATGGTTGTAGAAAATGTTTAATGAGAAGAGATAATCATATTTATTCACATTTTCTAATGATTCAACCAAAGAATTACGATGTCATTACCTGTTGTTTTGACAATTTACAAAAATACAGGATTCCTTTTCTTATATAATATGGAGCGGAACGCGTTTGAATATAGCCGCAGGATTATTTCACCCTATTTTGAAAACCTATCTGGCTTTGACCGTGTTTCTTCTTTTGGAAACAAAGGTGTTAGAAATAGTATATAATTTCGGTGTTTGTATGAGTTCAAATAAGGTCGTATGGTTTAATGTTGCAACAGAATACAATCAAAACGAATGTTTCTAACTTAAAATCTATTTTTATATATTTTTGATGTCATAAATACCTGCGAAAATAGAAAATAATGAATTTAATCTGTATTTTCCCCCTAGTATTTAAATCGATAAAATTAAAGAAAGGAGAAAACTTATTGCACCAAATAAATACACCCAAAAACAATTACATAGTGGGAAATAAAAACAAAGTAGTAGAAAAGTTGTTTAATGATCTATGGGAAAATCATTTTCAAGAATGGGAAAGAAAGAATAAGCATTTGTTTTAATTTAACTATTTATTATGTCAACAAATAAATACTCTCTGCTCTCTTTTTTTAAAAGATCACATTATTTTAATGCATAAGCAGGTTTTCGTCCATTTTGCTGATAATTATTGGGTCAATGAGTCCAAATAGAATTAATGAAATAAAAAAAGTGTTAATTCAAATAGAAAATATCTTCGAATATTATTTTGCTTATACTAAAATTAAATAAAAGGAAGAGGGAAATGATTAAACTGAGTCGAAATTAGGAGTTAGGTTAAGTTTAGAGAAATAAATTAAAGTTACGATTCCATTAATTATTTTTCCTTATTATTTCTATTAATTATAGTGTTTGTAGTACAAAAATTCCTGGCTATGTATTCGCTACAGAAAAGCATACTTGTCATTATAAAAAGTATTTTCACCACCTAATAAGAATCTCAAGTAGAACAATAAGAAAATGTTAACTTTAAATACAGACAAATTTGCAGTATTAAAATTCGAAGTAAAATTACATTTTATTTAGCTTTTGTACCAAATTGATCTATACATTCCAGTACGTTAAATATAAATTTCTAGCAGAATTTTTTCTTGGTATTTTTTTAAAATAACCTTAATTGTGATGTTTAGAATATATATAAACACTTCAGAATTTTTTAATATATTCTGACACATAGTTTTAATATAGATGATATTACTGAGATTTTTGAAAACTTTTAATTTAGATTCAAAAGCAGTCTATGAGAAAATAAATAATTTTAGATGATGATTTTTTAATAAAAAAAACCCATCACCCTTCCCAAAGAGTTTGCCGATCGATTTTGTTTCCTGTTAGGAGAATGTTGAATGCTGTACTCTTTTTTGGAATATCTATTTTCCATGAGTCATATAATATGGACGGGAAAAAAGGAAGGAGAAGCAAAACTTTTTGCGGGATTTTATCCCCCGCTAACTCAATTTTCCAAGGATTTTACTAAATTACGAACGATTGCTTGAAAATTTTTATTTCACTTCCTCAATAGTTAACTTAAATCTATTTTAAGTAAATATACATTTTATGATAAGTTGATTCGTATTTATTCAAATTAATGTCTCTCCATACATAATCCTAAGTTGCTAACAAGCAGACACTTTGTCAAATGCTTAAGATAAGAGATATTATAGTATGATTACAGTTACCAAAATTAAACTTATCGATACAAAATCGATATGGTAATCTCTCATCCCGCCATGTCTTTAAAATTTGTTCGATCCGTCCCTAATCCTATAAAAATCTATCATCATGCAATTCAGAAAATTTTATCAAGCAGGTACCGAAGGAATCAACATACCTCTACCAAATTGGTGAGTAATTTAGGTTTAAGGGGGTTAAATCTTATGAAGCATATCAAAACAATTTACTCCGAAGTTTTTCTTTTTTAGTTTTTCATTTTCCTCTTCTAGTTTTCTTGGACTATACCCACGGGCATCAATGGCATTAAAGAGAGGCGTGGAGAAATCACGAAAAAGAGTGAAATCAGAGTGAGAAAAAACAATGGCACACATCTGTTTTATCTTCTTGGGCAAATCCAGTTTTTTTTTTATCGAAGTAACGCGGATATGTTTCTCTGAAGTACCAATGACAATAAAAAGGGGAATACCGTTACCTAGGGGTGTAGGCAGGTTGTTGACACAGTGTGATAGTTACTTTTGAGTTAAGTCATTATGTTCTTAGTGCCACTTTCTTTTATCCGGTATCTATAAATAGATGGGTTTCTAATGGAATTGATACTCTTACGCAACTGCCGGTAATTGTGATCTTTTTTATAGACAAGGCGTCTTTACTTAAGTTAGAGATACCGAGGGTTTTCTATAGTAAAGATTGTGGTTTTAATTATTCGCAATTGACCTAAATGTAAAATATTTCATAATCATTGTTTTATTCTTTACGTGGTAACATCGATTTACATTTTCTATTTTATTTAATTAAAATATAAATTTATTAAAATAAATTCTTTTTTTTATAAATTTTAATGCCAAATCACGAATGAATCTCTCCTTAGTGGTGCACATAAGGGAGGGGGCCAGGAAACCCTCTCCCTCTATCGCCCTTAACTTTTTAAAATTGATTATATATAATCTTATGTATGTAGTACTTAAAATAATGGTAATCATAGTAATTTAATTAAGTATTTGTTATTAATAATTTATTGTATTAATTAATGCTAATTATTTATTCAATAATTTATTTTTTACTGTTTTTTTTTTTTGTTTTTGACAATAAATAAAATCAAAATAATATGTTTTATGGCATATTGGATGGAGTATGATACGAAAATAATGACCCTAGGCTCACCTGAAAAATTCCTGTGTGCGCCGCTGTCTTTTTTAAAAAAAACCTAATAAATAAAAAAACACGCAGTTCTATAATCTTTTTTTGATAAAACAGCTATTTGCATGGCATTTATCAATTTTATCGGAAAATCGGAAAAACTTCTGATAACTTGAAAAACACGGGGAAAAGACTTTGAAAAATATCATAATAAATCGCATAAGAATATGGGAATTCATAAAATAAAGTATTTGAATGTAAAAAAAAAACACACACACACACACACAAAATGTTTCTTTCATAAATTTAGTGGCTTGGCATTTAACAAGAAAATGACATACTTAAATTGACTAAGAATCCCTAAGTCTGACAGGAATTATTTATAAATACGATTTATCATTTATATGAATCTATAAAATGGTTAAGAAATATTAAACAAAATTATTACTATATTCATGATATATTTTAAAGATATATGGAAAGATTTAATAAGTGATATATTAAAAATAAGCCAGTATTTTGTTTTTTTATTTCAGAAAAAAAATATTGTGGTGTGATTATTGAAGAGAAATTTCTCATGGATGTTGATATTATTTTTTAATTTTGTTCTTTATTAACTTTCAGACATATTGGATGCATGAATACTTCGGGTAGTTTCAAGTCACTGGTCAAGCGAATATATTTTCTTTGGATAAGATTTTGTTGATAAACTGAATGAAATGTGGAAGAAATATAATGCACACAACAAATCTAAAGAAATATAACTCTTTAAACTTCTCTTTCTTCTGATATTATCACTTGAGTATTAATGTAATGTATTGTTTAGAAGTTATTGCATTTTTAGAAGACACTGCTTATTAAGATCTTTAATGCAAGTTATTTTAACTAAATTTATTGACAACTTTCATTTTACTGTTAATGACGAATTTATAAAAATTTCAATAAATAATAAACTTATAAAAAGTAAATTCCAAAAAAAAAAAAGGTTTTTGCTAATTTTTGAGTTACAAAATTGGGATTCTAAAATATTTTGTTGCTTTATTCTGAAATATTTTGTCTTAAACATATTTTTACCCCAGCCCAAAGTAATTATTTGTTATTATGCTGTATAACGCTCTCTTCTACATATTTGTAAATTTAATTATTAAAAAAAACGCAAGTTGTGAACTAGTGAATATTATATACAGATGTAACTGTAAAGATTTGATACTCGTATAGCTATAAAAATCAGTAGCATTCTTCCTTGGTTTATTTGAAAGGGACCAAATTAATATCAAATTTTCTGAAATGTATAACATTTTAAGGCAGTAAAAATAAGTTCATAGCCAACAGTCCCGTTGTCTTCACAAATAATTGATTGATTAAAGTAAAGTAATGAATATTACTTGATTTGACAAAAGAATATTTGATTTTTGAAAGTATAAATATTTTTTCATATATATATACAGAGAGAGATAGATAGAGACATTTGAATGGTTTAATTCAAAAATACCATTTCAGTTTCAGCAATAACAATTCTAAATAGAAACTAAACTAACCAAAACAAAGTTTCACTCTCAGGGAACTAGTTTGCTTACATTGGAATTATGAATTCCTAAAACCAAACGAATATTACAAAATTAAAAAAAGTATTATACTTTATAATCTCTTGCATTTATAATTAGTATCAAAAATACAAATTTTTGAAAATTATTTAAGAATAAATATTTCAACATACAGACACATAAAAACGTAATTCAAAATTCAAACCTCAGAGAAAAAAATAAAATAAAGAAACAATACTTTATTTTTATTTACCACTATAACAGGAAGAAGTAGAAAATATATCTTTTTAGAAATTATTCTCTATTTTAACTTGTAAGAGATACTTGCAAAGGAAATGATTTATATTCAAAGAAAAAATATCTGAGATAAGTTATAAGTAGAACTTAAAATTCTGTCATAATTATGATGAATGATTTCTTGAAATGTAGCGAGAAAAACATATCAAAGGACCTAATATTATTCATCTCTATGCTTAAGTGTTTGTGCAAGTTATATGTTTCGGCAAATTACATCAATTTGACGCTTAACGGATGGTTAAATCCAATTGCGTCGCGTGTTTTCTTGTAAATTGTGAGAATTTTAAGCAATTGGCGTCAATTTATGTTCTATGTGCAATGTAAGCTTTTTTTATACCGATAAGAAATTTTCCTTTGTAAAACACATAAATTGATAGAATTTGGTCATTTTTTAAAAATGTTTTCTAATCATTTGTGTCCCTTTTTCTAACTTCCTTTTGAAACTTTTTTTTGTGTTGACCATTCATTTGAATAAGAAAAAGTACAAATAAAAAAAAAGAGAAATACTAGAAATTATGCTGGAAAGTTTTAAATTTTTCTACATAGTAAATTACGGAATTTGCATTTTGCTTCTTAATGTCTTAATGTAAATTGTTTCTGCTATATTTGAAGAATATATAGATTTTACCCAAAAGTTATAATAAGAATTCTAGTTTTATGCACGCATGCAGAAATTTGCAATAAAAGTTGAAATATAACAACAAATTTGCATCATTAACCAAAAGAAAATAAAGTTCTGAAGGAAAATTAAATATAACTTTTTCTAGAATGGTGATGCTAAAAGAAATAATTGTTTTTGAGTTTAAAGAAATATCTCTTACGAGTAAACTATTAGTAATTACATACCAATATATTTTCATTAAACATTAATCATTGATTATTTGAAAATACAGAAAATAATATTAACAATAATAAAATTAGTATGATTAAAAATAAATTAATAATAATAACTTAATGTGCATTAAAAACAAAACTAGTTGTAGCAGGAGTTAAACATTAACTAAATAATACAATGGGACACATACAGAACTTTATCAGAACTTTTATTTCAATAATTATTTTTAATTTGATATTGTAATAAGAGAGTTCTATATTCATATTAATATTCATTTATCTATTTAAATAACAAATAGGTAATTTAGTCTTGATTAGTCTTATTATCATTAACAAAAATTAGGTATTATTAGGTAAAATTAGGTATTTTTTAATTGTGAAAATTATCGCACCTAAAGTACCTAATTCATTAAAAAAAAAGAATTGTACCACATACATTTTTCTGCTTTCGCAAAAATGCAGTTTTTGAAAAAGAAAAGAAAATATGTAAATTATGTCGAAATAATTTACGCAAGATCAATTCATAACAATACATTGTTTCCTTCAATAAGAATATGACTCCATTTCAAATATATTACAATTAACATGAAACACGTGCGGAATGATGAAAGAGCTCTCATGATCACGAACTTAATCTTTAGAAACAATATATAACGGGCTCTTGCGAAACAAATATACGGAAAAAAACGAAATAAAAAATGGTAGTTGGATCAAACTTTCCCTCCTTTTCTTGTTGTAGCTTGCAAATAGAAGTGATATAAAAATGTTACATACTTGTCAGAAATTGACAAATAATGTTTCATGGTTGGTGAATTTATTATACCTTTCTTGCTGGAATTTATTTTACTTTTAGAATATTGAAGTAAGTCTTTATTGTAAAAAAGATAGTTTTTTTAAAGATCTTTTTTGACAGCATTATAAGAATACATCTGAATAACCTTGATACTAAAAAAATTCGTCAGAAAATATGTAAATTATATGTTCTACGTAATAAAATGTTTTTTTCCCCTGTAATTTGTATGATATTGTATGATTTATTCCAACATCGTGAGATTTCAAAATATTAACCGTAATTATTACTTTTTAGATATTTCTTTTTTAGTCTTGCTCTTCCAACGTTTCAATTAATAAATTGCATTTGTATTCAAGTTAGTCATTTGGCTAATTTTTGTGAATTTGCTTTAAAATTCATTATTTATTCAACCGAATAATTTTTTAAATTAAATTGTTCGTCAGTGTTGAGTATCTCTCTTATGTTTATGAAAATTCTAAAAATAAACGTAATTAAAAAAATTGTTTACAAAATAAGCGCAAAATATCCTGAGAATTGCAGAAAATGTTTATTAACGGTTGCTTTGAGGAAGCAATAATAGAAATTTTATTACTTGTTTTTACAATGTAGATATATGGTGAAACACAAATCCCTATTTATACGTTTTATTTCTAATATGTATTATATAGTTCATATTATTGGCAAATACACTTTAAATTTTATATACTTTATCCAAATGATTGTGCAAATGCAATGGTGCACACAAGGGGGAGGTCTTAGATACCCAGCTCCACCCCCCCCATCGCCTCCAATTTTTTTCCGATTGATTATAATCCTAGTTTCAATTAATTATAAACCTTTTTCTGCGTTTATTTTTTGTATTGTTTTTTATTAATACTAATTATATAATTGTTTAACACTAGATTGCCCAAGGAAGTCATTTTGACTACTTTTTAATTTCAGTTAGAAAAACAATTACGTATATGATGACACAATTTCTTAGAATTTTTTTTCCAAGTGAAGCAATTTTTTTATTGTTAATGTTTATATACCAACAACTATAAAAATATTAAAAATTAATTTTAAACTAATTTCTTTACACATCAGTTATTCTTTCTCAATGCAGTCATTTTGGCTGCTTTTGGGCAACAAAGTTTCAGTCTTTCTAGTGTTAATAATTTATTTTTATAAATGTACTTTTTTTGTTCCCAACTAACAATAAAATCAAAAGAATATGTTTGAAGGCCTTTTCGTAATTATACGAGAACGGTGGACTTTCAACCCTTTTTTGAAGGGGTTGTCAATAAGTTCCCGTGTGCACCACAGTACATATACTCAACAAAAAATCTTTCTTACCTTATTGTAATAAATTTATGCCATTTTCATAAATGAAGTGGTGTCATCTTTTATACGTGTGATGTGTTTTTTCATCTGTTCGAAATTACCTGTTATATCTGGGTTTCCATGGGGGTAAATATAATTTATTTCCGAACACTTCATATAAATATATCATATATTATTATTAAAACTTTTATCGTCTTAATGCATTCTAAAAAGAATAAAGATGAAAGCATTTCACAAAACTATCTGAGTGATTTGCTATGCTAATAAATCCAAATTGCTGTAAATTATTTTCAAATGCAACATTTAGAGAAAAGTACGAAGATTTATATACAACTGTAACTAAAATAATTTATAATGGGATTTCAATAACAAAAAAACCCTTTATTTTATTTTGTACAAATAAGTATACATATATTTATATTTGGTAGCTTTTTCTACCATTAAATGTGAAGTAATTTTTAAAACGAACTTCAAAGTGTAAGATTATTTCTGTGTTAAAAATTTTAACCTTGATATTTAATGATGCATTCGTGAATGGAAATAACTTGAAAGATAATTTCCGAATGAGAAAATAATTCTTTGAAAGTTTTTCTTTTTAAGAAAAAGACATTTTTTTAAAAAAAAATATATTTAAAATAGAATGATTTTTTAATTTCTACTTTTATTTTTATAATCTCAATTAAGTATGATTTATTTTTATTGTTAATGCAATAAAATGTTTTATGGTTTTCATTCGTTGAAGTCCTAGCGTTCGAAATATGTATTTTTGGTTTTAAAAACCCGTGAAATTCTCATTATGTCTTCGCTTACATGTGAAGAATGTTATAAATCATTTCATTTATATTTATTCACGAGAAAAAATAAATTTATTGCTTGAGAACTGTCTTAGAAAGGTATAACTCAAATTTCATAAATATACTCTGTAACTATTGGTTGTGACAGAAGAATGTTTTTTTTATAATTGACATGCGTGTAAATTATATTAATGTTATTATGTCCTTTTTGCTATTTCTGAGTATATTTCTTAAAGTTCCTTTTAGAATTAATATTATATTTTTATATATTATTCTTTATTTAAATAAAAACTTAAGAGTTTTTCCACAATATATATAGTTTTACCGGAAAGAAATATTGGCTTTCATAGTGATTTCTAAGTTTTTATTAGTAGGTATTAAGTAAAGAAGGTTAAAACAAAGCTTAACAAATAAGCTTTTTTTGAGAATTTTTTTAACTATGTGTTAAAAAATTAAATTAAATCTCAATTTAAAATCTATTTTAAACTTTTTTTGTACTTTTTGGAAATTTACTCTAAAACACGCTTTTAAAGTCGCAGTTAATACGAATACGTTATATATATGTGCTAAAATTTATGATTGGCTTCATTAAAAACTCTAAATTTCCAGCATTAGAAATTGCAACTTATTCGAGAATTACTCCAACACAAACATAAATTCATATCCTATAAAAAAGGTTTAAAATATCAACCAAGCGAACGAATTTTTTTACAAATATTATTCCTTTAATTTATGTTACAAAATCAAGGTTAAACAAGTTAAAACCGGTTTAAAACCCATTTAATATTTTTCGGTAAAAGTTCCATGAAATATACTTAAAAAATACTAATGCAAATCCTTTATAACTATGTTAAAATTCAGGATTTACTTCGTTAAAAGCTTCAAGTTTCCCACGTTAAGAATTTCATCTTATCCAAAAATTACTCCCAAACCTTCTATTTATATCTTCACGTTCTATTTCATTTGCTGAAGGCAAACGTACCTTCAGGGTTAACTCTTCATTAAAGAGGAATTGTGAGAGTTTGGTAATAAAAGAAAGAATACACAAGTAGGCAATCATATTGAGAATGAAATTAGGACATTTCCATTTAGGTTGAAGTACACACATGATTCACTTTCAATTCATATGTGAAGGCGGATTTCTTTGTAAAAATGTGTAATCTGATAAAGAACGATCATTTAATAACTGACGAAGCGTTTATGGTTTGTAGTCGACTGATAAAATCAAATTGTCAGCGGAAATCTTTTTTTGTAAAATTTTTGTCTTTCTATTTTTTTATTTTTTAAAATACTCAGAGATGTATAATGTAGATGGACTCAATAAATACAATCTTGGAAAATATTAGCGTATCAAGGATATGGTTTTTTTTCTAATTTTTTTCTAAAAAAAGTTGATTCGAAATGAAATTTATTTAAACAGAATACTGTAAGCTTCGTTACCATTTTCATGTTTCCCAATATCAAAATAAAATATATCAGCCATTATATGCATACGCTTGGAAAGTCCACATTGATGCTGCGTGTAACATTGATGCTCACATTGATGCTGCGTGAAACATTGATGTTCACATTGATGCTATGCGTATTCACCTTCAATTGGGGTGGTGTTGATTATGAGAGTGACATTTATTAACAATCAGTTATTTCGAAAAACTAGAAAAGCTGAATATTATTTCTAATATTAGACGTATTGGAGACGTAATTGGAGAAATACGTATATTATTTCTTATAATTTCATTCCATGAAATTATATTTTGGTCTGAGACTATATATGTATTGCCACTTTTGTAGCCTTACTCTGCAAATTACTGTTGATTTGCCATGATATTCATAAATATATCGTAATTTATTACTATTTCTGCTGTACTAAAACACTTTTCGAAATTCTACGGAAAAAGTGTATTTGTGTAAAAATTTGTATTCTTGATAAAATAATTATTTAAATAAATGTATTTTTTCACTTATTAATGAAAACTAGAACTACTTGTAGAATTATTTTTTTATTACATTAACTTTAATTGCTAATAAAAATTGAAATATATTACTTAACTGTGCACATAGAATTCAGGCAATATTTGCATACTTAATAGTAATACTTACTTAGTATCAAGTGCTTGATAGAACAAAGTAATACTTACATAATTAGAAAAGTTATAAAATTTCATTGTTTCACGTAACATATGCTATTTTTTTTATTTCCAATGCCATAAAATTTCATAAAAACAATACAAATTACAATCCGCTGATTAAATATTTATTTTCTTACTAATTGAAGCACATCTGTAAAAAGTTATCAAAATGTAATCATTTGTAGCAGAAAATTCGTACAAAGATTATTTGATGTATTAAGTTTTGATGGATAGAAATTGATTTTTAAATCATTGTTTGTCAAAGGTGTAATAATGCCAAGTGTTAATTGGATTAAAAAAGATAATTAAGTAAAGCAAATTAAATTAATGAGCTTCAAAGGTAGAACATTGGCACTTAGTTATCTCTCCTCCCAAATATTTTACGTAATTCGTTATAATATATTTTTAATCTTGAGATATAAAAAAAATTCTCATACCTTAGAGACACCATTTTGAATGGTGCATTAATTTTTTGTAATTCGTTTCTGTTAAAATTTGGCTCATAAATATCTTTCTGGAATTTCAATTCTAAACATTTTATTTTATTTACGTGCTGCGCTTGCCAAAATTGTTCAATGATTAATACAGTTAAAAACTCATTCATTTATAACTGTTCCTGTATCTGCGTGTATTCTGTAAAATATTTATAAATGTATTTTTGTTTATTATGGAAGTACATGTTTGTTTTTTACTTAGTATTTCCTCTTAATTTACTGTTTCCGTGAGAAAAACAACTAACTTGAATGCTCCAATTTTAACAGATATTTACTCTTCGTTTTAAAATTACATATTCAAACAGCGTCAAGTATGACTTTTCCTCCATCATCAAAGCGTGTTGTTCAATTATAAGAATGACATATAAAACAAATACAAATTGGTGCACTTGACCCTCATTTTTTAAAAGCACTTAATTGCTCCTATTACATTTAATGTCAAAAACATGACAAAAGGTCAAGCATATTGGATCTTCTTCACTATACAATTATCTGCCGCTCCTAGCAATAACAGTGTGTAGTTAGATCATCTTTCTGGTTATCTAATCACCTTCTCATGTGCTGAATACAAGTTATGCTATTTGTTGGTGAAACTCAATACACAATATAAGTTCAGAGTATATAAAGGTAATGGATCAATGCTATTTTTTAACGCCTTGATTATCATTAATTTGTAGGGCGTTATTAAGGATTCAGTGTGAGAATGTGCCTGATACTAAAGAGGTTTCAATGATTTCCCCACGAAATAAAGCACGTTTTTGATTCATTTAATCTGAGAATGTTGATAACTAGGTCGTAGCAGATAGAGAGAGCAATGTTGTGAAGAAAAAAAGCAAACACCTAAAATCAAGTGAAAAGTATTGAATAATATTCTACAGCATATCTTGTTTTGGTATATCGTTTGAGGAAAATATTAGAAAAAGAAAAGAGAAAAACAACCCATTAAACTGTTTTTAAAAATATCTCTTCCTTAATTTTGTTTTTCCTAATTCCGTTTTTTTCATTACCAAAATAAATTTGCATTGGGTATAAAATAGAACAAGCATTTTGTATGAAATCGAGCAGTTTTTCGAAATAGAGATGTATATAATAATTATGGTTGTAAGGAAAATGGACCAAGTTATGAACATTTCCAATTGAGTATATCGGAATATTCTTTTCATAAATTTTTTTCCGACAGATATTATTTAAATATTAGATTATTTAATTGTAGGTTTTAATTTTATTGTTATTTTTCGCTCAATAACAAAACATACACTTATTAACAATTAAATTTTGAAAACTGTGAAATAAAAACTCCTAAAACTCGAATCTCAAAAGTAATTATTTAAA
The DNA here is from genome assembly GCA_019973975.1 of Trichonephila clavata. Taxonomy (NCBI): domain Eukaryota; kingdom Metazoa; phylum Arthropoda; class Arachnida; order Araneae; family Nephilidae; genus Trichonephila; species Trichonephila clavata. Next base: position 38,129 of record BMAO01019885.1, on the reverse strand, counting down.
ATATTTAATAATAAAAATAATTTATAAAACTCTTTCTTGAATTTTGATTTTAAACGTTTTCAATATTTTTAAATGGAGGAATATAAAAAAACATTTTAAATCTAAAAATGGAAAGTACAAAAAGGCGGAAAGGAGAAAAATGAAAAAAGAAAAGAAAACTGCACACAAATATAATATGTAACTTAATACTGAATTCTAAGAAAATTACAAAAAATCCGAAAATCATTTTATAAAAGGCACAAAATTCAACCTAGGGATATATTCTATGTTAAACAAGGAAGGAAAGGAAATATTTCAAGGAAATAAATTCAAAGGAAAAAAGAAATAGGGTATATAAAAGAAAGAAAAGTTCAAACATGCAAAGTTCAAAAGGAGAGAAAAAAAACTAGAAAACATTTCTCAAGGAATAAGAAAGCTTTTTTCATCATGTAAAAATACTCTTGGTTGAAATCATATAACTCCAAATACGCCACTGACTCAACAGTATATTAAGTCAAAATATTATAGTTTTCATAATTATCTCTGTTGACCTGGAGCCGGACGTTAATCAAACTTTAAATTAAATAAATCTTAATTATGTTAATTTCGGTACTACGCATTGTAATCGTAATCCTTGTAATTCAAAAATAAAACATTAAATAACTATCTACGAAATATTGCACTTGAAATAAATAATTTTAAATGAATTATTTTTATTGAAGTTAAAGAAATTACTTAAAACTTCTATGTTATTTTTATTTTTTCACAATAATTTTACTTGTAAATTTTTTAAGTTGTTTACTCAAAATACTTCATACAAAATTGGACAAAGCAATTAGAATTGTGAGCCTTAAGAATTGCTTGTGTATTAAACTAAAATACTGACCAAAGCTGGGATTAATTTTTCTTAAAGAATTATTAAGTTTTATTTTTTTCTGTTTCATTTCTGTAGTGCTTCACTAAAAACAAGGAATTAAAGCGCATTGACCAAAAGTTTTAAATTAGTACTTGAAGTCTCTCAAGTTCAAAATTTTATCTTAGAGTTACTAATGAGGATTTTAAGTTATTAAAATCCTCATTAGTTTAGGACTCTAGGACTTACAGTTTGGTCTTCAGGTAGTTAAATCGAGTAGAAGATTATATCAATTATATTTTCAAACATTTATAAAGAGTCTGATTGAATGTTATCCTCTCACTATGAAGCAACACTAGTGTTATTGGATTTGTATCTTATTTTGAACCCCGATCAAGTGAAGAGGACACATACAACTAGAACACCGAAACTAAGCATTAAGCCTAGCCTTGAACTTGGACAGATTTAACTCACTCACACCAGCACGACTACACGGTGGGTTTTCAGCGACACATTAAAATGAGATATGTATATGTTAGCGTTAAAGAGTATTCAGTTATATCATAAACTAACTAGGTATTTCATGAAATAATTAGACGTGTCATTTAAAGTACATAATAGATGAAAAATTTCACATACTTTACCTAGTTATTCTATAAAATAACTAAGGACAGACAGTTAAAGTGAAAAATAAACAATTTCATAAATTAATTGATCATGAATAGTTAAAACCTCTCGAAAAATACATTTTATCCCCTACTGCGGATGATTAATTGACAAATAATAAGGAAAGGCAGATGATATAGCTAATTATTGCTCATACTGCTAACATTAGTTAAACAAAAAGAAAAAAAGAATGTTTTGCATCTGTTATGAACTTTTCTACACAATGGCACATATGAACATTTCTACTCCTTGAACTTCCAGGATACCATAATGCTGGATTAACCAGAAGTCAAGTGTTACTTTTTCTGAGCTTTTTAGCACTTTTTACTTCTGCTATCAAAGTTAATAATTTTTCACGAGCAAGAGCAGCAATGTTTTATTTTGTCGCCCGCTTATTTAATAAAGATTCAAATCTCTCTTGTATTGAATCTTTCTTATTTACAGGGGGGGGGGGTCTCCCATTCCTGCAGAAGTTATTGCTTGAAAAAAGGTTACAAAAATATTTGTTAACAATCCAAAATGCAAAACGCTAACATAATACACCATCTAAATTCTACGTTTAAAAGCAACGGAACGAAGGAAATACACAAACACATCATTGCAAAGCAGCTATAAATGGTTCAAAACTGACTAAAAGCAGCTAGAATTGGTTCAAAGAACTTTCGAGTGCTGTATTTCATACTTTGCCAATCAAGTAATCGTTATTTTATAGAATATCTAGTTAAACTGTAGAATTCAATAATTTTATACACTTTAACTGACTTGTTCAGTTATTTTATGAAATACCTAGTTATTCTATGAAATAGCGGCTTTCACACTTTAGCGGTAACATGCATATATCTCTATGAGTTGATTCATATACATATAGTCACATTTTTTTCTATTAACGAGTTAATTGCATAGTTCATGATAAGTGCAATCTATTTTGGAAATTTTTTTGAAGATGCTGTTTTTCTTGAATGTGTGTAAAATTATGAACATTTCGTTGAATGTCATCGAAACTAAAAACAAAACACCAATAAAGAACAATTTGAAATTACAGTTTGAAAAAGAATGATATATGGAAATAAATCTGAATAAAGATACTAAATGGTAAAGAAACACATTTTGCTTAAATTGTGATAGGTTGTATCTCTAATGGTAGCTTCGTGACCACATGAAATGCAATAAATATCAAGGACACATCTATTTTCGTTGCACTGTTTTGTGCATCAAATTTATATCATGTAGCATCTTGGAAAAACCAGTCGGTACTTGAAATAAAAATTTTCTCCTCATTTGCATATTTTTAGCTACTTTTAAATTCATTTTACGTAATGTACATCTTCTGTGACTTAAACGTTTCCGAAAGAGGACTTATTTTTTGCATTCAGTTGTGAATTTATATTCCCTACAACAATCACATAGGCAGTGCCTTGAGGTTAACATGTGCTTACTACTGAGAAAAATTTGACCTGAGTTAAATGTAATTTATTATTGTAAAAAATAAATTTTAAGCTAAGAATATTTCGTAGAAATAGCACGATAAAATATAAATAAATGATGGAAAGTTCTTTCTTTTTTTTCAAATACTGTTTACCAAATAAAAGCAATGTATTCACAATTCAAAAGTAGGAATTGTGTCTGCTTTTTCTTTTTGGGGATCTAGACTTTTAAATATATATAAATTGCTTATTTAGCCACAAAAATTTTAAATATCTCATGCGTTTAATATTTATAATTACTTCAAATCATCAGTTTTACATAGTTACTTCCCTACTAGTTGGTAAAATTACTATACTAATTTGGGTGCAGTTTGTTAATTTAAGTCCAAAAGCAATAAAATTAATTATTTTAATACATATATTTATATTTTTCTAAACCAGTTTCTTCAAAAATTATGAAGTCATTAAAAGTGAAATTAAAAACGCACTGCTAAAATCAAATTAAAATTTAAATTACGTCGAATGTCTATCTTAAATGACCAATATATACGAGATGGGCATTTCCTGAATTTTCAATTGCCATAGTTTCTAAAATTCATAGAAAACAAATAAAAATTAGTTCATAAAAAATATTTTTTAGATTAACCTAAAAAAAATTTCAGAAATATCTATTTGATATATGATTATATTTACTACAATTTTTTTAAGAAAAACATTTTAGACTGCATCTTTAAGCATATACTTAAACAAATAAAGTATTGATAATATGTAAAAGATATCGCGCAATAATTAATACAAATCAGAAGGTTTTTCCTGTACAAAAATATTTGAAAAATAGGTCTAATATTCATTTTTAGATTTACAAATAAAGTAGTTTATTGCACTTTGAGTAGTTGTTTCTCTGTTGCTGAAAGTTTCTTGCTTGTACTGAAAAATGCCTTTGTTTATTTTTTGCAGGCTTTTAGTGCGGCTAACGCTGGTGATATGTTCCTGTAGACTAACCGTTGGTCAAGGGATTATTACCCCCAGATATGCCATCCTGCAGAGAACGCATTATGAATGGTTGCCACACATCAGTGATTATGACATGGACCAGGCTTTTGTTGTTGCCGATCACGTGATCAAAGCCAAGCGAGCTCATGAGGAGAAAATATTCAAAGGAGGTAAGTTAAAAGAAAATAATAATAAAATAAAATAAATGACAACATATTAAGATAATAATATATATAGTATATAAAATAATTTACTGAAATGAGGAAAGGAGCAAATTATATGTTGATAACTTAGAAAAATCATTGTAACAATTCTTAATACATACCCTTAAAATAATAATTATAGATAGACAACAAATTTTAACTAAAAATCTTTTATCTACGATAGTACTATTTATCAGTTGTATTTTTACTCGGCTGAACCTTTTTTAATTACAAAGATAAAACTATAGCAGTACGAAAAAAGTTTTAGGAAGGAGGGATATTATTTTTAAAAAAGCATCAAAACTATTATAAAGATAAATAATATACGCAGTGTAGCTTTTATTCAACGTACTGAGCGCATTTAAACATTAACATTACGTTTTTTAAATAATGTGATAATGTACCTATATACATTATGAATTTATTTTTTGAATAATGTGATAATGTACCTATATACTCGCAATGTACCTATATACGTTATATTAATTGACAGAAAAATAAAAATGAAATAGCACAAAATTTAATTTTTCAAATTATAATACGTATTTCCCAACCAAATCTAAACCTTTTGCATATACATAATAAGGCAGCGTTTCTTAAACCGTGGGGTGCATCCCCCTAGGGGGCGTTATAACTCTACGAAGGGCGCACGAGAGTATTGAAAAGTCGAAAACAAAATTTTATTTAAAAAAAATTATTAATTTACTGAATAAAGAAACAAAATGCATTTTGACATAATAAAATTAACATTTACACTGATATGATGCACTCATAAATGTATCACAGTTATTGCACATTGTATTTTATAATTAATTATTTAACAATACCAAGTTAAGAGCAAGTTTGATAATTACCAGTGGGGCCCCATGGGCTTGTCATAAGTAAAATTATACACAAAAACTAACACTCATCTTGATAATTTGTATGGTTTATAAATAATCCCTTCACTGCCGATTAATAATTATGTGATTCGCTCCGTAATGCCTCCGTTTTCCATGTAGGAGCACGTATGTGTTGTATTGGAGGGGAGGGAAAAACGAATAAATAAAGCAAATCCTCTGAAATAAGTAAATACTTCGCAAACTCACCCTGTCAAGGTCCTTTTATTGCATTCCAAAGCCTTCGGAATAATTGTATGGATAGCAGTGAACAGAAATGATCATACTTCAGAAAGACGTGTATATACGTCCGGAAAATTTAACGCACCGATTGAGCAAGACGTATATATGCATCAGTGGCACTTAAGCCGTTAAAGTCGTATTGTAGCTGTAGCGTCAAAGTATAATATTATTGAATTTCTGCATTATCATTTGCATGGAAGAGAAGATAATTATGATTGAATATTGAGTCACAAATATTGAAATTTTTAGAAACACTGTAATAATGCATATGCATTATTCAATAACTAATCTATTTTCGAGAAATATCTAACAAACGTGCAAAACTTTAATTCACGAGGCAAGACCTAATGTAACTAATAATGATCAATGGTATATTATATAATTTTCTCTTAAAATTACACAATTGTTAAAAAATGCTTCTACAGAATAATTTCAAGACTTAATACTTAATACACAATGTAACTTTTCTAAAATAACTATCTTAATATTGTATTTAGATATGTTTATTTACATTTAATAAGCCAATTACAATGCAAATAGTCCATTTAAGTTAACTTTGTAGTAATTATTTCCACATTATTTAGATTTTATCAGAAACCCTATTGTCTATAGATTTTACATTTTCTTCCTAAATTAACCACAAAAATGCTTTCACTTTTCCTGAAAGACAGTCAAGACAATAAATAATCACAACAACAAATCTGCGCATACATTAAAGATCATTTATCACTAATTATCTTGTAATAAATTATAGATAATTAGTGTGAAGATAATTTTCCACATGCAAATCCTAACCCGCTAACCTTTCAAGTGGTTTGATTTACTCTAGATAAGACAGAAGAACAAAGTCATATAAATATTTAATAATAGAAGATTGAATTTCCTGAATAGATTGCCGCATGACAAAGTTGATAAGTAACTCTATGAAAAGCAATTAATAATCAGAAGTGGCGTATTTTTTATGTTTCGACAATTAATGATGCATGAATACTTTAAGAGTAAGACATTTCATTATCTAAAAGGATAGTTTGATATTCAGAAATACTCATTTAGGTCAATGAAGATAGAGAGAAATTAAAATTTATATAAAAGTTTACTTTTAAGGTGATTAGGGGGGGGGACCTAAAATTGTTTGTGAAAGCACTGATTAATATTGACCAAATAATTTTGTCCCTTTATCGTGATTATTTACATTCAATTCAATATTAGTTTTTAAAATTAGGTGCAAAATAAATTTAATGCTCTTTTTACTATATAATCATAAAAAAAAAATTCAAGCTCTGTTTAAATTTTAACTATTAATTTTCATATTTTTTTCAAAAGTTAATCGTTGTCTATCCTTATTTGAATCAATTTTATTTATATTTTGGAATACAAGAATTCGCTACATTTGAAAGTAACAAATTCCTTTATATTAATAATACTTTTACTTTTTGTAAAAATGTAGTGATCCAGAAATGAATATTCGAATATACATACGAAAAGCACTTGTACTTTTTATTAATTGGCATTATTATTTTCTGTTGCATTTTAAAATTTATTTACACTTAAATTAATGTTCCTGATATCAAGCATTTCTGCAAAAGTTTAACCCATACTTCAATGTTATATAAATAACGTCATTTAAAATGCACTTGCTGTAGTATAATACACGCTGCGCACATACGCGCATGCATACTGCAACACACGCGCACGCACACTGCAACTCACACACACGCACGCACACTGCAGCTTATACACACGCAAGCAGGCTAAAATTCAATCTGTATTTAATTTATAATACTGTCTTTCTAAGAACTGCTGTATTTATGAAATATTTTGAATACATGTATTTTTATATTAATTTTTTCCCCAATTTTCCATAGGCAGGCTCATGAAACCTGGTCAGTACCCATCTTCTGCTAGACATCAACATCTCTTAGCACCAAAACCTAAATCATCGAAGATGGAAAGGATAACAGAAAAGTTTGAAGAAGCAACTAATGTGATCAAGGATATGTAAGCTTTTTTCTTATAAATTTAAAAACGATTGTTAAAGACAAAAATCTTTTATCCTTTTTAAAAAAAAGGAATTAGGTCATTTTTAATATTTAGCACATTTATTCATTAAACTATGGTAGAAATGAGTAAAACTGTTTGTTTAAAACTTGTTATTAATGAAGCGATACATTTCAACAGGAAGTCTGATTCAATTATACAATCATGGATATCACTTGTTTTTTATGCATTTGTATAAATTAATTTTTTTAATTATATTCTACGACACAAAATAATCATTTCAATAGTATCTTGAGTAATTCTCTGATTTTTCAGTTTGTTAAAAATGAAAAACTCTACATTAAAGTCTTATTTTTATTTATTTATAATTTTTTAAAATTGAAATAATAAATAATTTTATCCCCATTTTAAGCAAAAATAAGAATTAATAACAATACCAACACTAAGTGTTTTTAGGCTTCTTTTGTTCTTATCCATGAAAATGGTGATAAGATAAATAAAAAACCACTTTTGTCAAAAATTTTAAATAAGTTTTTAATAAGTATTTATATACTTAGCTTTTATTCCATTTTTAAAAATTGTTGATGTAAGCATTAACAGCTCGATAATATTTACTGCCACATAATTTTTATTAGTACTATTAACAAAATGTGTCATTATTATTATATTAACGAAGAATATTTATAACAGCTTCAAATTACTTTATAAAAAAAAACTCTGTGGTTAAATAATTTCAACAAATTATTCTACATAATATATCACTAAGTATTGCATAGGCAACTCTCTCTAAATCAATACCATATCATTCTTTGTATCTCCTTTGATTTCTTCATTGTGTTCGCAAATCCATTCATTTTCTTTTCACTACCGAGATCGCGAAACATTGTATCTTAGTGCTGACATCACCTTATAACACAAACGATGGTTTGATAACCCCAAAAACAACCGCAACAATCCACCAAACAATTCAATTCAGTTCACCATTCACCCAGTGACGGTATTCACAGTTCATAACCTTCCTGACAAACGGGTTTCTGGCAGACACAGACGCATCTTAACATTATCTATTTTTACTTCGATTCCAGGTTCAGTTTAACGAAGGAGCAGGTTACTTTGGCTTTACCTCATGAGGAGCTCAAAGGTCGCGAAGCCCTGAAGGCAGCTGAACAGTGTCACACTCACTTCATGTCCAGCGGATGCATGGACTCTAAATACAGAAGCATAGATGGCAGCTGCAACAATATGTACAACCCGACCTGGGGAAAGGCTCAGACCTGTCTGCAGAGGTTACTTCCGCCTGATTATGCTGATGGTAATATATAGTGGTTTTAAGGATTTATATAGAATCATAATGAATATTTGGGGGATTAGACTAAGCAACTGAACTATACACTCTCAAGGGACGGAAGTAAAATGGATAAGGGGCTGTATATATAATGTGTGTGTGTAAATGTATGAGAGGTGTCATGAGAGTTGTGTTTCATTATTGGAGAGGGATATGACGAAGCGTCTCAACCCTATATTAAGCCCTTTTTAAAAATCCTTTGTATTTCAAACTTTCTTATCCGGAAACATGCTGCAATTATTTTTGCTCCCTTAATTCCTCATTGAGATTATGTGGTGAGAAGTTTACTCATACAAATTATAATTTGACTCCGCTAATTTTTCTTTCATATTCGATATGAAATTACGAAAATTTATGTAATATGCAGTATCTATTTTTCTACAATATTGCCTTTCATGCAAGTTAATAAACAAAATATAACAGACAAGCGTCTGTGGCAGCTGCTTAAAAACCGAACTACAAACGCTAAAAACAAAACCCGCTCCCAGTGAAATTCATCCCACATTTTATTATTTTTTTTCTGTTATTACATTAAAGATTCCATTAAAAAAATTTGCATAATTGTTCACACTGGTCTGTCCACAAAAAAATCCCATAGTTTTGAATCTCAGTTAACAAAAATTTAAATTATTTGGATCGCAAAAAAAGTGTCACCGCTTTTTCATAACAAAAGTAATTGAACAAAATGAATTGAAGAATTTTAATTCCATTGGAGTCTCCAGACATCAACCTGATAAAACCACTCTCATGACGATTAAAGTTGAAGTGATACTCCATAGTTTCATACCATTTAAAAACAGGACTTCGAGGACTACCAAGTATACTGAGAAAAAATATTGTTATTTTATATGAAAACTTCTAGAAGAACGGCTTCGAATTCATGAGCAACACGTCGTTAATTTTCATCTTTGGTATTCAGTTTCATCGCCATCAATTCACATTAAAGAAGAATGATCCTTATAATAATTTGGAATAAGAAATTTGCTTTAGAATATTTTTAGACCTCTTAGAACCTTCACTTACACGAATATAAATTACAAATACATAAATCTGTAAATTCGTATAAAAATCAATGTAGTTTATTTAGTAAAATAATTTTATAGATCCTAAGAAAAGAGAAATGTGGAAAATATTTTTGAAATGATATTTACGTTAAATATACTTCTTTTGATTTTCTGGCTAGTAAAATTTTTAACTATGTGTGTAACTTATATTTTATCAATAAACAATTCATCTAGACCATAGTGACGTAAATACGTTTATACTATCATAAGAGTTAATAAAATTAACTATTTAAAGTTTTTTTGTTTTGATTACTCTGAATTTGCATCATACTTTATTTAAAAAAAATCCAGCTTATTAAGTAGCATAATACATTCAATCAATTCGAAATGTATTTTTCTGCTTGCTTGATTCATTTTTCAGCAAATACGTATAAGCAATTTATTGCCAAAATCATCGAACTCAAAATTGTAATTATTTATAGACATAAAACTATGTTTTTGACAAGAAATTTGCGTTAGCTGTTATATAATTATCTTCTCTTTCTGAAATAGTAAAAAAAGTAATTTGGTAGAAAGTTTATGTTAATATTCTACTTTTTTCCCCTTTCCATAACAATTACAGCAAATGCTTTTTTAAAATATTTAGAGTTCTAAATACAAGTTAAATAGTAAGAAAAATACAAGTAATTTAATTAAACAGTCCAGATTATTATGAATTTTTCAGATTTGATTCATACAGAAACACATAATTTTTATATTTTCCCATCTCGATCTGTCTCTGAAAATCATTTGAAGAAAAGAAACAATTTTTAGCATTATTCTACCATTTCGAGCTATCTCATGCAATTTTGCAGAAATTTACTTATCTTATAATTAATTATCATCCAAAGTCAGTCAACCGAGAAAGACGAATTACTTTCGATCATTTTATATGAGAAAAACTGTTTTTTTTTGTCACTAACTTTTTTCTTCCGGTTTAAGCTTAATAAAACAAGTAATTGAAAACGCTCGTTTATTGCTCTATATTTTCGCTGGTATCTATTGGCAAGCAGTTCACCAGCGTTTTTTAAGAAGTATATGATTGCAATGCTTATACATAATTTTTTAAAACCCCTGAACTCAATAGATATGGGAAATTCATGATGAGGTAATTTACACAGTATATTAGTTTTCTACGCGCAATTAATAAATTCTTCATTGCACGACACTTTTGATGCAAGATATAAATCTATTATATAAAGTATGAAAAATGTTGAAAAAGCATGCAAATATTTCTTACTTATTTACTTAACTATAATCTGTCTTATATTTTATTTTAGATTATTTTATACACAAAAAGTTGCATTCATTTAGCATTAAGAAACGAGACCCAATCATTGAAATACTTTGGGAGGCTTATAGAAACAATAAATCAGTATTAACTGAAACGCACATTATTGTATTAATATTTGTTTATTGAAATATACATATATACCATTTGTTGATTAATACATGTACTAACTCACATACGATTAATATAAGTTCATATATTGACAAATGTATGTCAACATTCATTAATACTTATACTGCTAAGTGAATCTATTTAATAAATTCAATCCATAAGCAATTTTTATCTAACGATAGATAGAATTTTAATATTAGTATATAAGGCTTTTATTTTACAGAAAAATAAAATTGAAACTGTGTTATAATAAAAACACACGAACACACATACACATGTTCGTGGATGTTAAAAAATCGAAATAACATTCATATGAGAAAATTTTTGAATCAAAAAAATGTTTCTAATTTGAATGTTATTTTTTTAATGCTAAGATTTAGTTTATATAATGCCTGCATCTAGCATTAAAAAATAACATTTAAATTAGAAACATTTTTATGATTCAAATTTTTTTATATGAATGTTATTTACAGATTTATTAACATAAATGGAAATGTATATGAGTGTTCATGTTTTTCTATCATAGCACAGTACTTGTGAGGGGTTTTGTTTTGAGTTCACATACGACACTTTCTATTATGTGTATGCTAATTCGATGTTTCTATTTCTCTCAAAGGTATATCCGTCCCACGTATTGCCAAGTCTGGAAAACCTTTGCCGCCCCCTCGAGTGATCTCTCTTTATATTCACCGACACATGGATCGTCCAGCTCATGACCACACTCACCTGATGATGGCCTTTGGACAGTTCATCGATCACGATATCACGCTTACTCCTATAACTGGTATGCCAGCCGGTACGTGTTGCGCCACACCATGGCGATGTTTAGCGTTCTTCTTCAATTATATGAACAAAGGAATGCAACATAAAGTAAACTTTGAATTGAACGATTCACTCTAACTATGATTATTGGTTTTAAATTCTTTTCTAACACATATAATCCTCTGTGAACTTAATCTTTTGAAAGTTATCATTCGTATTATTTACAAGTAATATTTTTCATTCAATTATATTTCGTAGAAAAGTTTTATGTTTCAGCGCATAAAATAATTTTTAAGTTTAAAATAATAATGCATTTTTTTATTCAGTTGTTTTATACTTATTCAAAGTAGACAATATTGAAACGAACAAATTATATAAAATTTTTAACAATAAATACACTTCCATAGTTTTTATCTTTTTTGTTTCAAAACAGAAATCAGGTTTTTTTGGTGCTGCCATCTGTTGACCTATAATTCAAATATTTTCATAAATGGGAGATACGATGCAAAAAAATTATTCAAGTGATTTCTTGATAGAAATTGAAATTAAATTTACATTGTAACTTACATTTTCTTAAAATAATTTACTTCCTTGAGACAAATTTAGCTTTTTCCTGTATAAATTTATAGTGCAGTGTTGTATAATTTCTTTACTTTCCTACATATTTTAATGAAAAATATAAATTGTCCATTTTTTTAGGAGATTTACGCTCTTCAACAAATTATGAATGCGAACTAAAATTTAGTATTTTATTGATTATTTTAACACAGCTTTTCAAAATTTTTATCACAATAATCATTTATTTTTCAGCAAATCCCAATTTTCATCGTAATAACCATCATGTCAAATAAACACATTGCAGAAAAGATTATTAAGTTTCAAGTCGTCATTTTACTTCATTTCAAAAATAAATAAATAAAAGCGGTTTCTTCTCAGGAAATAGATATTTCATTCTTTTATCAATAAATTCTTTTTTATCTCAGAAATAAGACGCATTCCATCAGAATCGCTAAACATCGAAATGGTAAGTGAAGTTTAAAATAACCAGCAATAACAGCAAATAACATGCTCTAACAGCACCAGGTAAGAATGCCTTAAGGACACTGCTAACACCTCACAGTTATAACCTTAACCCATCACATACTGCACCAAGTGAAAAAGTTCATTTGCAGTTTTAACATTTGAATAACATCACACCCTATAACTGCTAGGATTCTAATATGAATAATAACGAAAATATATCTCACAATTATTATTAATAAAATGCTTCAAATAATTGCGTAGACCAAAAATAACTCGTGTCACTAACCTCACTATTTTATTTGTTTGTGTTCTCTTAAAATAGCAGCATTTGCACTTAATATTTATTACTATTGTTGTTAACCAACTAATTTTTGTATTTATTTTTGTTATTGTGTTGCTTATATCGTTTACCATAACTCTAACTATTGCATATAACATGTATTTGTATATTGAATATATATATATATATATATTATTTCCCTTTTGTGTGTAGCATTGTATTAATCGTACACCACATATGAAAAAATATTTATTTTCCCTTGTTTAGTTATTTTAAATTAATTAAAAACAATGTATGGAATGTTTTATTTATTCGTTTAGATAAATGTTTCTTTTAAAATTTATAAACAATAGAGTATAAACTATCTTCCATACATGATTTAAAACTGTAAAAGTATATATTTCTATCTTATCATATTTTTAAACAATGCAAGAAATTTAATAAATCAGCATATAAAATACATAACAATTATAAGAATAACATTCGATAAAAATATTTATTTATGTATTAGAATTCAGTGTATAATCCTACTAAATTAGTTTAAATAAATTTCAATATAACCAAAACGCTTTAAGAATATATAGAGGTTTTTAGTTTTAGTAGATTAGACTGAAAATGAATGTAATATATTGTAGTCTTTATCATATGACCTAAATAAAATTGGCACTAATTAAATCTTATTGAATGCCTAAAATATTTTGTGAATGAATTAGAAGCTCTAACTCATATTAAAAATTAAATCTTGAATTTGTTTTGAAAATAGTATATTGAATAATTAAATTTTAAAGATGGGGAATAAATAAAACAATGAAAAATTTAAAAAATTACATTTTTATACCACATAATAATTTTATACCTTTTTTTTTCTTCCTCTTTTTCTCCTTTTCCTTTTTTTAAACTTTATTTAGGTGGTGCTCAAATGATTCAGTGTTGTCCTCACGACAATGCCACTCATCCTCAATGTTATCCTGTCTTATTGCCTCAAGACGATCCTTTCTATTCAAAACATGACCAGGATTGTTTGAACTTTGTTCGTTCTGCCCCCTGTCCATTGTGTACTTTGGGTAAATATATTCCTTTTATATTTCTTTCTTAGCAGTTTAGAGTATTAAAAATTATTTGTACTATGGTTAAGAAAAATATATTTAGATTTATCATTGAGTCGGTACCGATATATTTTAAACTTTCGTTAATACAAAAAGGGTTGTAGAAATAAAATTTGTTAAAGAGGACAATAATTTTCCTTTTGAAAAAATAACTATTTAATGGTAGTATATATACATATTTTTAAGTTATCTATATAAATATAATATTATATAATTAAATAAATTAATTAATTTGTTTCTTATTGCGTAAAAGAGTTAAAAAATATATTTGTACATGCTTAATGTTTCAATATGTTACTCTACTTAAAAAATCATTTTATCGGTAACATAAAAATAAAATGCATTCTAAAGTTCTACATAGATTCCTATGCATATACTTTCAAAGGGAAAGCTATCGCATAATAAAACTTTAAGTTAACTTGCAAGTGTAGATTTAATAAAAATGAACTGCAATAAATGTTTTTATTTATATGTTTAAAAGAAGGATTTCCTGCAATAAATATAAGTTTATACAAAAGGTTACACAAAAATAATAACCTTCTAGGACACATTAAGTAGACATGCACTTAAATCAACAAGAAATTTTCCTTAATATTTCAAATATTTGAGTAAATAAACGAGAAAAATTAGGAGTCTTACTTGAATAAAATTATGCTTTTATAGCTCAAATTTTTTTTTATTAATCTATTCTTTTTTCCTAGGTCCTTGTCAACAAATGGATCAATTGACTGCCTTCGTTGATGCTTCTACTGTTTATGTCAATCAAGAGAATGAAACTGAATCTTTAAGATCATTTAGAGATGGTAAGATAGACTTGCGATGTTTCATTTAATTTATTTAACAAATATAGTAAATATTTCATTTCTAAAACTATTGAATATGTATTAAATATTTATTTAAGTAGATAAAGGAATAAATATTTTATATAATTTAATGAATTTTATTCATTTTACGTAAATAATGTACATTTCATTTACTACTTATTAATATGTAGTTTATGTTGCTGCAATTTTATGGAAAAAGAATTTTTTTATATCAATGTGTGTGTTTTGAATGTTATAATATTTAGAAATGAAATAAATAACTTGAGTGAAACAAATGATTATTAAATAAATTTCCACTATTTTGAAGTGAAATGAATATTTAGATTGAATAAAATGTTTATTAAATAAAGCTCCAATGTCTAGAAATGAGGTAAATAGCTTAAAAGAAACAAAATGATTATGAAATAAAGCTCCGATGTATAAGAGTGGCAATGAAAGTATGTTTCCTGATCTCATAAAACATTAAAGAAATAGCAGTTTTATTTTTCTTAAAAATTAATGCGTTCAACCTTTATAAAATAATTTCTCCGAAAAGAATTATATTTTTAAATGTTTTAAAATTTTTTATTTCTGATACTAGAAATAAATCGCGATACAGTATTTCAAAGTAGTAGTTGCCCTTTCTATAATAATAATAATTACGTTCAACTTTTCTAAACTCTTAATTGCTCTCGACAAAATTAAATCCTAGTACAGTGGTGCATCTCAGAAGCTTAGAACCCTCCCGGAGGAAATTGGAGGTCAAAAATTACTTGCGACTGGTATCTCCTTAGGGTGCCCACTAAAAGAGAATCAACTAAATTAATTTTAGTAGTAAAAATTACTATAAATATATATTTTATTCATTACACAAAATTTTTTTAGGAATTCAAGCTAGCGTGTTATTTGAATAAATTATTGATATCCGAAAAACATAGTTTTTCTGTAAATTTTATAATAATTATATTCATTTGTGGCTGTCTCATTGTAAAGGATTTTTGTTATAAGTAAAGTTATTTTATCGTTCTGATATTATATTTTAAAAGAATTCAGATCTTCCTGACAAAAATGTCTTTATTAAAAGCTATATTCTATTCTACAATTTATAAATAAAATATAAAATAAAAGATAGCACTTTTTGAAAAGCTTTGGTATTTGGTTAGGAAAGTCTTGTGTTACTTTTCTGCAACAAATTGTGTACTAAAAATTGGGAAATTATCATGCTTCTTTTATTTTTTCGTTTTGTGTATAAATGGTAAATTGAAAGATTTAAGCTGTGCTTTTTTTGTACTTCAGGTAAGCTAATTGTAACGAAAGTACCCCACACTGGTGACCTACTTCCTCAAACTGATGATGCCCAAAAAGATCAGTGCAGTGTACCTCAAAGGAATCTCTTTTGCTTTAGGGCGGGTAAGTAAGCGCTTTTACAAAAAGTGATTCATATTGTCATGACACACTTCTATTCATAATCTATACATTGACAAATAATAAACTGTAGTCTCATTTAGAATATAATCATGAGTTAATACTTTAAAGTGCCATTTGTCAATTTAAAACAAAATACGGTATATGACAGGATAAGATGTATTGTATTTAGCTTATGGAAATTATGTTATAGTGACTATGAAAAGAAGCTACATTATCAGCAGAAATACTAGAAGAAAAAATCATATGGCTTAATATAAAGGAAAAACACTTTTTTATGTCAACACTTACAAATATTTAGATCAGGATAGTCCTTTTGAAATTAAAAATTACCAATTAGGTGGTAATTGAATTACTAAGTGCCATTATGAGTGACAAAATAGAAGGCCAAACAACAATTAAATATTCCCTTAACATAGATTTGACAGTAGAATAGAAGAAACCCAGTCCAAATTTATTAAAGACAAAAAATAAAAATACCTATATTGTAATATCTCTATTCATATTTTTGATGAAAAGCACATAAAGTTTGTTCTCTTTTATTAAAATTGCAAAACTTTGGAATGAAATTCATTTCAACACAATTTAGAATAAATATTTTCAAAACTTAATTGTTTTTGATTTTCAAATGTAAAAGGAAAAATGTCTCCCTTTTTAGCTTTTAGTGAATTGTAAGCATTTTAGTTAAGTGTTTATTTAGGTTTGGAACTATTTTTGATGACTTGAATTGTTTATAATATCGGCAAAGAAAGAGCATAATTTGAATTTTCTGGTGCTTCCGATGCATGAAATTTTTAAATTATTTTAACGATCCTGCTGCCATCTGTTGTTAATTCTAATACTAAATTCGCTGTTCACGTAAACAATTTTCCACGTTTGTTGATCAGGCAACTCATTAATAAGGAATTTCCTATGTTTTTATCTTTTTTAAAATTTCAGCTAAAATTACTTATTATTAGTTAAAGTTCAATTTATAACACATTATTTCAAATAGTCCTTATAAATTTATCAATATTTCTCCCAAAATCGTAATAAGGTTGTTAGTCAAAATAATGCACTTTATTTTAATGCTAACATATTTAATTAAAGTAGATAAATAATTCATCTCAGAATAAGAAAGAAATATTTAAGTTAGTTGTACAGTATTATGCATCGTAATGCTTGATGGTACTTTGTTTTATTTTTCTTTATGAGTATATATTGACAAGTGATAACAAATATGAAGGATATTAAACTTTCAGAATAAAATAAAGATATTTTTAAAGTTGTCTACATCATTTGCATATTTTTAAAAAAAATATTTCATTTTCAAAAAAATCATAGAATTAGTTAAAATATCTTTTTGCGGATTAATTTGAAATTTTTTATAATTACTTGATAATTATGAGTATACAATTATCAGATAATTTTTTTTTTTTGCATATATATATATTTTAGTTACTAACTGGTGTTTAATTGTAATTTTTCTAAAGAGAAAAGTAGTTAATAAAGTTTTAACTGTGTCTTGGAATTAGTGGCATGGGTGGTATGTGTGCTTTGTTGCGTGCTTGATTTGGTTCTTTTTAATAACGTCGCATTTTTTTTTGAAACTTTTCTAAATATACTGGAAACGAGCCTCGTAATTTTGAACTTCGGCTCAATGACCAAGGATTTTGATGGATCACGTCACGCTCTTCAAACTTCCATACTACTGCAACTGCGCTTTGTTACAATAATGGTTATAGTAAAAAATTAGATGTTCTAAGACAAATCAATAGTAAGAAATTATATTATTTCCCAAGGGTTAGTAAAAACAGCTAATAAGATGTTCGAATATCACTTGTAGGGATTGAACTTAATTTCTTTTGTTGTATTTGTCAGGTGATGCTAGAGTAAATCAACATCAAGCACTAACATCTCTTCATACCATATGGATGAGACAGCATAACCGTATTGCTGAGGGTCTTAAACATGTAAATCCACACTGGGATGACGAAACACTGTTTTGGGAAACAAGGTACGTATTATCATTAAATCTTATTTTTAAAATGAAACAAAAATCTTTAGAGTTCAACGAATAAATTAGTTGTGTACTTCAATTCCCCTACTAAGCATTTATTGTACTTTTTAAGATTTTAACTAATGCTTCTGAATAATATGCTCATATTAATTAAGTCCATGTCGTATTATATTAATAATCAGAAAAAAACATTTATTATAAGTTGTTTACTACCGTGAATAAAAGAGGAAATCTCTCATATAATTTGTTTTTTTATTCTTAATTCAATATTTTTGGGATTATTTAAGTCAGGGTCAATTCTCATTACTTGAATATTTATCTGTAATTATAAATGATGATTAAAATTGAAGCTTTGTTTTGAATATACACAAAATGCAATTTTCAAAACATGTTTATCTTCTTAAATCTTTACTTTTTAATAAGATTTTTTAAATCTTATTATTATTAAATTATTTAAATCATTTTTAGATTTTAAAATAATACAAAATCAAAATAAAATATCAGTAAAATAGAAATATGTTCAAATGAATTTTGAGAGAATATGCAAAATAATACATGTGCCTCTTACGCAGAAACTCAAAGTCTATTTTAATTAGTGTTTTGTACATAATTGAAGCTGTAATACATTTCTTAAAATGAAAAAGTATGAAATAATTATTATAAATCAACGTGATTCTGAATTAGTTTTTTTCTTCAACAATTCTCTACCTGTATTAATGTAGTTTTTCCCTGATCTTTAATGCCATGTTACATAACATTAATGTCTTAATAATTTCACACAGTGAGATACCTCAAACCCCACAGTTAAGATTTGAGTTTTTAAGTGCTTGATTTCTTATTCTCCAAATTTACGTATTATTTCACACAAAGAATGTGAAACTACATATCGAAGTCATTCTCATTCCATTCTCTGATATAAATTCAATAAAAACTATCATTAAACTTTATCTTTAATTTCGTAGAGACTCGTGACTTGTCCTATGAATGCAATTTTATCATTCGTAAATCGTTATTTTAAAGTAATTTGGGTTGTAGACAAGGTCAAAATGCTTATAATAATTTATTTTGTGCTGATGAAGTGTGACTTAGTTAATTCTTCAAGACTGATATACCAGTAATTCACTACAATATAGTTTCCCTTAACATAGTGATTTTGTTCCCTGAAACTGCAGTTTTCATAAAATGAAAATTGAAACTAAAGCTTGAAAGGCTTGATTAATATCGTTTCTTAAATTATGCTTAATTTGTTGATTCAACACGATCGAGTGAAAAAAAAACATTAATCAACGCAATCAAGGTTCTATCCATTAAAGAGTTTCCTACAAAAGCAAATTGAGTGACTTTAATTAAAAAACACCCTCGAGCAAATTAATTAATGCTGAATGTCATTGAAGTCTATAAGTAGTTTATTACAAATTTAATTGAAATTCAGAATATTCCCCTTCTAGTGGCGTAACTGAGAACATTTGGGCCCCCCTGAAGAGTCAGGTTTGGGGCCCCTTAGTTGGATTTTACAAGGTAGGCACTTGGCGGCTGTCAGGCTTTGGGCCCCCTAGAACCTTGGACCCACCCGCGGTGCTGGGGTTGCGGGAGTATACGTTATGCCACTGCCCCTTTCTCAATTTACAAACGTTATATAGAGGTTCAATTTGTTTTAGAGAAATATTCTCACATTACACTTATTACGTACATTTAATTTAGAGATTTTCTTCGGAAATCCAAGATGCATTTCAGCGCAGTTTAGCTCTTGTTCTATAAGACTTCCAATGTCACTCATTCACTTACCAAGATGAATTGGATGAGATGATGATATCTAATCTAGTATCCATCCTCACTCAAGATATAGATAATGGATCTTGTTCTAATTATTTTTGTAAATAAAATATTTTTAGTACTATTGATATTTTTGACCTAAACTAGTCATTTTTAATATTTAGGAATTATTGTATTTTAGTTCCAAATGGATATTGTTTGTTGAATATCTTCCCGTTGTACTTGGCTCACATTACATGGATTTCTACAGTCTTTGGGTACTTGAAAGTGGATTCACTCAGTACAACTCTAAGATGGAACCCACTATGATCAACGAATTTTCAACAGCTCATATCATTATGTCTCTGGTTGTTCCCATGAAAATCAAGAACATTCTGTCATCTGGAATCATGTTGAGGAACTATTTCTTCCTTCAGGCTGTGAGCCCGTCAGTTGGATCCTCATGCAAAGGAATGACAACTTATCTCAAAGTTTGATCCATACCTAGTACCAGATGTCAGGAATTTCTTGTACAGGTACATAAATAATAACATTAGAATAAATTCATAAACCTTAAAATATAATGTACAACTATTCAAATAGAGCGAGACAGGTAAATCTCTTCCTTCGGAACCTTAATTTAGTACATTTAAAAAGGACCAGTGATTACTCACTCATAGAAGAATCGAGTCAGTGCCACACCGTTGACACAACAAAGAGAAAAGTTGCTTCAATCCCATACCATTGAATTGCATCTAAAAGGATTATGTACTTTTTAGAGTATTACAACACAACGTATTAAATATAACAAAGATTAAAACAAGTCATTTATATTTATGTATAATCACTGTGTCTTATTTTATTTTTTAAAATTCTAAATTAACCACAATTTTCTTTCAGCTAAATATATCGTAAGTTGAAATCAGCGTACGTTGGATTTATATCCTTCATTACTATTTTTATTCACACGAATTATAAAAAATCTTCTACTAAAGTACAAAAAATTTGACTGTGAAAGTATAATTATTGTACTTAATGCATAATGATTTATTATTGTGAATGCTTCAAACATCATTCTCAGTATGTGTTAATTTCTTTGTTAATTACTTTTAATTACGTAATTTTATGGTCAGAAACTGAAGCAGTTGTGGATGCGGGTCATAAATGGTAGTGCATTTGTATATTTAATTTTTTTAATGATATGAAGCTTGTGTATTATATAGAGCTCTATTTACTAGAATTAAGTGTAGATATACTTTTTATTTATAAAGTATTAAGTCTAACGCCAAAATTTATTGAAAACTTATAAATTTATGGAAATTTGAACACTTTTGTTTCGTAAATTTGAGTATTTATATTAGGGGGCTATTTAAACAATTTTTGCTTTATGGTCTATTACATAATTATATAATAATAAAATATTGTTCATTTAGTTTAAACTTGTTAGTAAAAAACGCACTTAAAATATTTCTAAAATTTTCAATTAATTCCCCACATTTTCGTTCGAAGATTACAGTTTAATTATGAACCTCAATATATAGTTAAAGAGTTGTTCTAAGTACATTTTACTTACTTGGATAGTTAGCAAGACGTTTTATGATCGATTTATCATGTCAATCTTAAAACTATCTTTGGTGCAAACGCGATTGTTTTACATTTTATCATAGCATTTTTATGATAATTGTTTTCATTTTCATTTTTAGAACAGCAACGTTACAATTTTAATTTCAATAATTTAAATAATAATTAATTTTTAAATATAACAAAGTAGTTAATTTTTCATCTATTACGACATATTCTTATTAATTGAAAATAAAAAGATGCTCATCTCGAATTTTGTCTTTCCTTTTGAATTTGAGCTCTTATACTTTTAAAACAAAAGTAATTACAGCACAGATAACGTTAACTAAGTAAAAGAAGTAACTTAGAAAATTTGATTGACATAAAAGCAACTTCAAAAATTATTTGCAAATAGAAAATTAAATTGTGATTTTAAGTCTTACTGTTTTTAATATAGTAAGTGGAAGTAAGAATGCAATTAGATACTTAGTAAAGACATTTACAAATATTAAACAAATCTTTGAAGTATTATGCATTATTTATTAAACTTCCTTATGCATGGAAAAGAAGTAATACTATTGCTTATAATTGAATTTAATTTATATATGTTATTTATTTTTTATTTCATAATATTTATTAACACTTTCTTATGCTATTCGTAGGCGACGTGGTAATGCTACAGGATTAGATTTAGCCGCTTTCAACATCCAGAGTCATGATCATGGTCTTAATGCTACAGGATTAGATTTAGCCGCTTTCAACATCCAGAGAGGTCGTGATCATGGTCTTCAAGGCTACACCAGCTATATTCAATATTGTTTCGGAGTTGAAATCAAGACATTCGAAGATTTGGACCGATTTATGACTCCCGAAAGAAGGAAGAGGCTACAAGACATTTATCAGTAAGCCAAGAGACTATAATTTCTTATTTAAAACCTATACATATATTCGTATAAACTTATTACTAAGCATCTTTTGTAATCAGCCCATTTTATAAAAAAAATACCTAATTTCTTAAATTCCATTCATAGTTTTTTTAAAAATAAATTTCTTGTAAAAGTTAGCATATATTTAAGTAACAACAATTTTTTTTGGTAATAATTAAAATCCCCCCCCCCAATTTACATTTTACTGTTGTTTTTTTTAATTCAATGTTTCCTATCATATTGTTCTTGAATCTTTTCCCCCTTTTCTTTCAATATTCACAAAGTAAAAGTTTATCAAATTTCAGGTACACAGATTCTAAATAAATAAATCACTTCTTCAGGAATAAATGAATTGAAAACTCATTTAAAATAAAAGATTAAAACGATAGATAAGAAATCTTAACACTGAAAGTCTTGTAATTATACTTCTTAATAACTAAGTAATTTTTATAAAATTCTAGTAAGCACTGTATTGAAATTCACTGTACTGTAATGATCTATAATATGTACAATAACATGTATCTCCTGTAACAAAAACTTTTTGTTGGAGAAAATACAAATTTATAAAACCTCGATCTGTTTTATGATTGAATAAGTAGCCTAATTTTAGCCTCTCTATATTTGACAAATGCATAAATAAGACCGTTTTTGAAGGCTGTTTAAGTATACAAAAAATCATAATTACACAAAAAAAAATTCATAATCACAATAAGATAAATACCCGTGAGAGATAAAAATAAAACTGAATTAGAGCTTTGATATAATTTTATGTTAATAGTTTAAATAAATTACAGTTAAAAAAACTAAAAAACACCCTTTTATAGTTAATCGAACAAAGTCGTAACTTAATCTTTTAGTCGCCAAATCTGAAAATGAGGCCTGAAATTAGTCATCAGATGTGGGATGGGATCTGTAAAGGGGAAACCCTTAATCTCGATAATCCTGATCAGGCAATGGAACAAAATTATTAAATTATTGTACTGTCATCAGTCCTAGATAAGTGAGCAAAAAATTTTAAATATATCTGACCCTTTAAAGTGGGTAAAAATTGAGATGAAAGATTCCGTTACATATAAGTGAAGCTTATAAATGGGTGTTGAAAATTGAAAGCTTTGATGTGCATTATTTTATATGCTTTTTCTTAAAATTATAAAAATATTAATTACAATAAATTGATATGTATGCAATATTAAAAAGTATGGGTATATATTGTTCACATTCTCATTCAATTGTTTTAGCTTCCTCATATACAGTACCAACATTAAGTTTAATCACTCCTTTTTTCTCACTGCACTATTTATAGAGGCATCATTGTTTTTTGTTATTAGGTTATAAACTAATTTTATCGATTTTTTATAGATCTGTTCATGATATTGATCTTTTCACTGGAGGCACTGCAGAAAGTCATGTACCTGACGGTATTGTCGGTCCAACATTTGCCTGCGTTATTGGTATTCAATTCTACCATCTTAAGTTTGGTGACAGATATTATTTTGAACATCATGGTGAAACAGGGTCCTTCTCATTGGGTAAGTTGTGAAATGATCTTCAGAAGCATGAACTATGTGGTAAAAAAACTTGTAATTGAAAACCCGTGTTAATTTAAGACCATATTTCTTAAAAATATTCAAAATATTGACAATAGATTAGTATTTACTCATTCAAAATTGTGTTGTGATGTTTAAATAATGTTAAAAAATATGTATTACTTTCTGTGATATTTTAAAATTTATTTCTATTTTTAAAAGTTTTATTTATATCATATTTTGAACAAAACATCTTTACTCTGAAACGTTGCATATATCAACAAAAATTATGGCTTGACTTTCAGAAAATATTAACTAAGATTTTTATTTTTATAAAATATGCAGTATTTGACAATTGTATTAATTTAAGCAATTTAATTTCTTTCTCGTTCTATTTGTATATTTTTCAATGAGTACATTTAAAATATTTTTTAAAAAATATTATTTCTACGCGTATTTTTAAAAATACTACCTATTTATTTTTTATTGTTTAAAATAATTAAATTTTAGGTAACATATAAATTAATAAATTATTTTAATGAATGTATCCAAAATTCAGATGTGTAATACATGTGTTACTAAAATAATATTTATATTACATTTGAATTACCTTACTTTATAATATATTTAGATACATATTTCAACCATACATTTTTATCGATAAATTTAAAAAGTTTTCATAACTTATTTTAAAATGTATTTCTTTTAAATATAATCTTATATAATCGTCACTATAAACAATATGATTATATTGGATATTTAACAACAAACTTTAAACCCTAGTATTTGCTACAAAAGAGTCAATTCTTTTGATATTTTGAATTCCAAACTAGAAACATATGTGAAATTGTAAATTGCATAGTTGTATTTGCTTTTATTTACCCTTGTTGGACACTTTTATCAAATGAATCGTTTTTTCTCCTTAGGAACAATTTTTCAATGGCTTTTGAAAGAAATTTTTGAAATAATTAAAAAAAAATTATATATATGATTAGTTTTACTAAATTTCTTATGATTAGCGAGTTTTATGATTAGAAAGTTGAGAATCGTAAAATTTACAAAAATAACTACTTCTTGAAAAATATAAATTCGATAGTATTTCAGTAGGATTCATTTTATTTGTATAAATTAATAGTTATCGTTAACTTTTAGTTTATTAGGTCTTAGATTGGAGCTTATTCTAACTATTTTAACCTTATTTATTTAATTAAAGTTGAAAAATAACTTTCCCTATGAATAGTTAAATAGTCATTGGAGCACACAACTTAAAATTGTTTTTCCTTTAGTTAGAAGTTTAGGCTTTTCACTTAAACGTAGAATTTATTTGTAATTGTTTCACAAGGGATCAATCTAAAGATCATTCAAGAAAACTTAAAATATACACTTATTTTATGATTTTAATTGTTATTATGTTTGTTGTGCTAATTCATTTTCATATTACTTGTTTTTTACAGAACAACTATCGACTCTTAAGAAATCTACTTTAGCCAAAGTCATTTGTGAAAACACACATATTCAGGAAATACAACGCTACGCATTTAGGTTCCCTTCATCTAGGTATGTACACCAGATTTTCTTATTTAAAACTCGTTTTAAACAAATACTTAATTTCCTTCACACATATTGCAATTATTATTCAGAGAAATTAATTTAGGATTATATAAATCAGGTACATTATATGTTAAGCTTAATTTATTCATTTTGTATCAGACGAATATATGATCATGTTATAAAATATGGTGAATGAAGGTTGCATAAGTTAATATGATTTAATTATTTAATTCAACTGCGCTATTTAATCGAAAGAGAGTGCTACTGAGTGTACCCTAATTAAGCAATTATGCGCTGACAACTCTAATACTTAGGTGTTACTGGATGAAAAATCAATTTTAATTATGGTTATTTCATTATTAATGATGAAAAATCACTTTTATATATGAAATTTCTTATATTATAAATTTTAATATATATATACCTTAGTTCTCTCTCTCACTCTGATGAAGAGGTAATAGGAATTTAAGAGGAGGGAATTTAATAGGAACCTTTGAATAAGGCAGATAAATTATGTTACCTAATGCTATCATTGCTGAGAAATAGTATTTGAAAATTTGGTTTGATATATCAAAGATGAAACAAATCCAACTTTTCAGAAGAATGCAGTTTTCTTGTATTTTGCTGTAAAACAATGAAAATAATAAGTTATATCAATGAATAATGCAATAAATAGAAAGAAATAAATACAGGGAAAACCTTAAAGTTCATTTTTTGTCTCTTTGATAATTAGCTGCATTTTTCGATATTTTTTATAATCTGATGTTATTCGATGGTTTAACTTTAAAGTTATTAAATTTCTGGAACCTTCAATTAATCAACCAATTTGACCATGTAGCCTATTTCCTAAAAAAACTATGGGTTACTATAGACTATCTATCTATTTTAAGTGAAATCCATTAGATTCTACAAGAAATTAAATAGTTCACGGAACTTCTAATTCTTGAATTTATGCCTTGAAGGTATCTATGTGATAACTTACGCTTCATTAAAAAAATAAAGGTTAAAACTCTCATAAAACTGAAGTTGTGAAGTTTTGCAGACAGTGTCGTATTGTAGATCCCCAGTTGGCCAAGTTGAAGCATAGGCAATAATAGATAAATTCCTTCAAATGTGACAAATTTAACAAGTAATTGTGCACTATACTGACTCTGAAGTTTCATGCACACGTTTGAGCTCCTCTAGACTGAAAATGGAACTTCATAATAGCTATTTTTGACTGAAAATACCTACAACACTTTCTTTCGAAAAAATTTAGGGAATGTCCCTAGATTAAAATAATTAGAATATTACGTTACATTATACAAAATTATATTTTTATGTGCCGATTGTTCCACCAATGATGAAGCTAATGAAGTTAAGTTTACTCATTTCAATTTCAAACAGCATTAACAAACATGACTTGAAAGCAGCTTAAGTACACTTTTAGAACAACAGTTACAATTTCGATTACAATTGAAATCAAAACTATTTGAAAATGCAAATCGAGCAATCGATATGCCACAGATACGTAGATTAAATGTGTTTGCAACAGTGTTCGTGACTTATCAGAATTTTTGCCGATACTTGTGAATAGTAGTCAATCAGGCGACATTGTAATCACATCTCTTCCTGTTGCGTGCTATTGCTGAAAAGCAGAAAATCGGATTAATGTGCACCAATGGTTGGACCGTGCGCTCACTGAACCGAATCAATCCCTTTCGTTGTTTATATTTCGAAGAATGCCCTTGGGGAGGAGTTGTGGAATCATCCCTTTAACTATCGCTATTTAGGCTAGGAATGGGGACAAGGAATCGTCTCGGTTAGGGTACTGAATGCTCCACTTGATTTGTGGTCTGTGGTTGATACATTTAGAGGAAATGTATGGATTTTTGTGGTGGGACAAGTTTTTGGAATTGGCTTGGATTTTATAGTTCGGTTTCACTTTATATTTTGCATGTGGGTTAATACAGAATGGAAACTGTGGCCATGATAAGTTATTAATCCCTTTTATAGATAGGATTTTCGAAATTTCGCCTAATTTTCTATTTTAAAGTAATTGGGATGTGAAATTTCAGGTTTCTTTTTATAAAAAGAGTATTTTAAAAACAAATGGGTCAGTAAAAGGTTTATCCAGGAAATAAATATTCATTTTAAATGTGCCGTTATATATTGAATAAAATAAGAAAATATACATAATTTTTGCATGGAATGGAAGAAGTATATTTAGATAAGCTTATTTTATTTCATTTTTATTACTTGGCTATAGTCAATGATTTTTTTTCTTTACATATTATTTAAGAATAATTATTGAATTCATAGCTAATTTTTTAAACTTCCTATCATTATCAGTTTGGATTTATATGTAGTTTCGTCTATTGGTAATATCAAGAACTTTCTAGTCAAGCTGAAAATGTTTTGAATTGATAATTCACTAACTACAAATTGCATTCATGGATTATTTTAGCGTTTATTATCGTGATTTTGCTATATTAAACTCTGTAATACAATAGCAAGAAGTTGTTAAATCCGGAAAAAAGTTTGCGTGGAAAATTGGCTAAATAGAGATTCATCTTTCAATCGTAAAATGTTCTTGGTTCCAGGAAAAAGCAAAATAGAGATTTGTAAAGTAGTGTTCCGGCTGTAATTTATACAAATTTTGTACTCACACATAGTATATATAACTTCGAATTATTTATTCTAAATATAATAATTATAAGTTGTTCTGCAATTGCATTATTCTTATTAAAATTTTAATTTGCAGAAAACTTTTATTCTGTACTCAGATCTGCATGGCGTTCTCCAAATATGTAGATTTGGATATTTTGAAGACTCAACACTTTATTACTTAAATTTTTGAAAGTTATTAATTTTATTAAATCAGAAGTTTATTTCAAACTTCATACAAATGGTGAGATATTTTACTGTAAGCAAACAAAATAAATGATTTCTAGGCATCTCATAAAATTCTCACATCATTATCTTCTCTTTAATCAAATTAAAAGGAATATTTAAGGTTTATTTGGTAAACATATCAGACGAAAAACTTTCTAAAATGATTTTAATTAATTTTAATTTTTCTAAAATGATTTTAATTAATTTTAATTTTTCTAAAATGATTTTATTTAATTTTAATTTTATTTTAGCAATCCTATTTCTCACTGCCACGTACTGGAGGACCTGGATCTTAGTGCGTGGGAAGATTTTGGCCACAAAAAGAAGAAATAGACGAAGATACAAATCCTAGGAGCGATTTCAGAAAGCAAAATAACCTCACACATTTCAACAAAACAGCCATACTTAAGGTTTTTTTACTGCTTTTGTAATTTTGCCACATCATAAAGCTATTAAGTGGGGTTCGAGCATTGCCTGTATTTGCATTATCTTCAAGCAGGCTGGACTCATTGTATCTAGTCTAGTGTAACGAGAGTTTGGAATATTTGCCAATGCTATATGGACGAATGAGATTATTGTCAACTCGTTATAGAAACGACTCCGCACCTGATAACAGTTTTCATTCCATAATTTGTATTTTGTACAGATAGATATTTTATATTTTCTTAGATACTGGAAAGTTAATTTTATTTCAAATCTCGCACCGTACTGTTCAAAGTATCATTTAACAGTAGACGCTACAATGAAATATTTGCCAAAACGGTTTTGACATTGTATATTTTGTATTATATATATTTAAATACTAAAACAAAAAGCACATACACAAATATAAGTGAGACAACTTCTTGTCACAGAATTCTTAATAGTAAATTTCAGTAGTAATTTGTCCCTCTAGTTTTCGGTTTTAGTGCTAAATTTATCAAACCCTAAATCATGCGTCAGATGAAAAAAAAAAGATTTTATTTGCCTCTTCCTTATATCCTTCCACACTTAAAATTATCATATTAATTATTTCTTTGAAAATTAAATTACTGCTATCTCGCAATACTATAATCATATCAATTTCATTTTTAAACTATGTACTATTATTTTTGCTTATAGCAAAATAATAGTACATAGTTTAAGCATTCTTGGTTATTTTTTTGTCTATAAATTAAATGTTTTATTTTTATTTGAAAGAACCAGTTTATATATAGTTCGCATTTTTTATAACTCTGATACAAATTTATATTTACATCTACAAGTTTACAATTGTAAGCATAGCATATCATGACTTTACTTAAACAATCATATAATTGCTCAATTTCAATATTATCTAAAAGGCATAATTTCCATACATGTCATTTTATCAAGAGTGATGTATTTTCAATAACGTTTAATTAATCATACAATATTTTGTAAACCGTTTTGTACAGAAAATATATATCATACAAATGTATAATACTAGATGTGTTGACGCATGGACAATGTTGATAATTGTGTCTTATTTATTAAAGATTGTATGGATATATATAAAACTAACTTTTTTTATTCTTAAAAATACGTACTTAATTTTATGTTTAATTTTAAATATGGTATATACTTAATATACATGGGTATGTACTTAACTTCTGGTTGTGTAATTTAAGAGTCATTCTTCACCGGAGGATGAAAAAAAGTTATTTTAAGTTTGTCTTAAGATGTTATACTGTTTTGCTTATGAACGTGTACGGTTGTTGCTAATGTACGCGTTATTTGTTGCTAATAGTAATGTTTATCGTACGGGCCAACATTTGTGTATATTTGGACCTCCTGTTTGTGCTTGTTCTGTTTTTATAATAAAATTCTGAAAATATTTTGTCTGCCAAATTATTTCTTTTAAGACTCAGATTGATTTATACTAAAACTAATCAAAGCCATTTAAAATTTTATACATGAGTTTTTAATCTGTAAACTATATTAAACCATATTTTAAAAGTAATTATTCAAAGTTTTTAAAAATTTCTATTTAAAGCCGATATTATATATATAGCAGCATTTTTACAATGTACTTTGCTAGAAATTCTTCTAAGAATAATGAAATCTTTTAAAGTGTACATTAATTCAATTGTAGGGCCTTACTTCTCTTCGCAAAAGTGCAATTAAATTAACATATACTTTAAAATATATTCCAATATTCGTTCATTTTATTACCTAATGACCTTAAATAGGATTGGCCAAATTTTTTGCATAGTATAGATAACTTTTCCCCCATTTAAATGTGTCGCGATTGACATGTTGTCATAGGCGTTGCGAAAAAGTTTTTTTAATACCATCTAGTCTTTTCAAGGTCTAAGCTAAAAATTAGCTTTGCAAGCGACATATTTTGAACACTCCCGATCTCTCTGACATTTAATTTTAAACATGAGAACGAATTGCTTATATGCATACAAATGTAATAGCATTGTATTAGTTTTTAAAATTATTGTGTTAACTTGAAAATTGAGTTTTGGCTCAGTTACTGCTTCTGTTTAAAACACGTAATTTTTTAACCTCATTCAAGTAAACTTAATTAGATATTTTCTTTAAGCGTAAACAGACAGAAAAATCTAAATTGTTAAAGTAGTGAATTTCAAATATTAAATAAGATCAGAATAAAAGAAAAATAAAATTTAAAAAAATCATTTTCTTTTTAAAAATAGTTTTTTCAAATGTCAATAGTTTCTATTCAACTCTAACATGTATTTTATTTTTGTTAGTAAAATAAAGTAACCTTTTCCCACAAATTAATAAAATTCTAATAAATGTTTTTAGCTGCTTTTAAACCCAATGAAATGTCATTCAAAAATAATTTTTAAATACCTCTTTATTCAGTGTTTTAGTTTCTAAAAATGCTGTTCTTTAACTTGTATCATAAGTTGCTAAAATTAAGTTACTTTTGGGATGTACGTAATTTTTCTTTCTTCTTTACAGAGTAATTCGAAGTTGTTACATTTTTTATACATAAAACTTTTATCAGATTACTATGAATACCAGTTTTTTTCCTTATTATACATCTGTATACAGAAATGCAACTATTTGCCTGTTGCTTGTTATAAGCTTAAATTATAGAAAACTTAACTTAAACAGTATTCCTTAACATAAATTTTAATTCATAGTAGCAAAGAAAAATTATTAATTGAAAAGAATTTACAAAAATTATTCACCAAGATATTCTTCATACAACTGAATGCAATTATAATTTGTGACAATAGTTAATTAACAACATTTGAAAATTTTTAAAAATTCTATAAATTTATCATGAGCATATAAGTTATACTTATTTCCAATTCAAATCGATTGAACTCGAAAATTATTATTTGCACTTTATTTGTCGATTGTCTTAAATAGAATTGCACTTTGAAGAAACACTTGAATTTATGCCGATGATTTTGGAAATTTTTAAACACCATAATAGAAGCAGAAGGTGTCACCTGCGATGGCACCCTACTCTCAAAACTTCCATAACAGCATGATGATTTTGAATCCCGACAGATTTGAGGTGTTAATCTGCCCCACTGTGCGGCTAGTAATTTATTCAGAAAATGCAATCAAATTACATAAAAGTAAACGTTTTCCTTAAGAAACAATATATTATTTTTTACATGCAACCTAAAATAGAGTAATCAAACTTGTAAGACAAAGCTAGTTTAAAGAGCATAATCTACAAATCTACGCAGTTATCCTTCATAGTTTACGATAAGCTCTATAAATTTAACAGAAGATCGGAATTATTATTAATAATATTAAAAAGTTCCTTTTTTATTTTACAAAGTTTTGGAATGTTTTCGAAACATATTTCTTTAATAACTAATAATATCAGAGTGAAACAGTATTGAATTTTCATATTAATCGTCAACTTTGAGGAATTTTAAGTCTGATATATGGAAATGGTAAAACATATTATTTAATTAAATTAAATATGCATTTGTTATTAGGAGTTTATAAGCTTGTTAACATTGTTATGTAATTCTTTATGATTTTAAGGTAATTTAAGTACTAGAATAACACAGAAAATTAGATGTACCTTAAGATGATATAAAATTGATTGTTATATGAGACTTGCTAATAAGTATTTTAGATAAAAATAGATCATTGTTAGATGAGTTTTTGAAAGTAAAATTATTTGTTTAGTTTATTCAAGTCTTCTAATCCTCCTCCTGAGTTAACTCAAATTGCGTGGTAAAAAAGAAAACTAGCTTGAAAATAAGTAACATGAAGTACGAAAGATTTAAATCAAATTTAATGTTTACTTTTGATGTAGTTCGTTTCCATCGCATACTGTCAGAAAATTTGAAATGTAACAAATCAAAAGAGAAAACTAATTATTTTATTGCACTCCATATTAGAAAATATATATCGTATCTCAGATTAATTGGTACCATTAGCTTGAAAACTGTTAAGAGATTATCATATTTTATATATATATATATATATATATATATATATAGAACTTCTGATATTACAAAAGAGTTATGGAAATATTTAAAGATTTAAGACGAGCTCTTGAAAGTTACTTTATAAGAAATAATATGGAAATAATTCGATTGAAACAACCAGAAGAAAAATGAATAGGCATATTTTGTCTATTTCTAAGACAAATAATGAGGTATATTATTTAAATCGAAAGCCATATATTTAAAAAAAAAATAAGATAGAGTTTTTTTTTTAAGTTTCCAATTTTTATAACAGTTTCAATTATGGGAACATGTTTTATATCCTTGTGATTGAAGAACCATTTTTACCGCCTTAAGCTTTTTAAAGCGTAGATTAGTCAACTTAAGCATTAAAGGAAAACTTGTTATTGAAAGAGACAAATCTTTTATATATATATACAAGTAGTATGTATTCGAACTGTCGGCAAATTGTTTGATCATACTACTTCCTTTTCCGCAAAATAGAGGAAATATGACGGCTTATTTCTTCTAATTTCATTTTTTTCGTACTTCTAATTCAGGAATTTTTCGAATAGTTCGTGATTGAAACTTGTGGTCTAGACTTTGGAATTATTCTTAAATGCCCAGATAAATAACCGATGTTACAAGATGGATTGGAAAATGAAATGGAGCTTGAAAGAAGTAGTAATTTGTCTTCTAGAAGGGAATTATTTAAGTGCTGCTCACATCGTAAAGTATAATACTTAAGATAAAAAAAATTTTAATTTGAAAACAATGATGTCCATTTTATGTAAGTCTTTTAAAAAACGAATTTTAGGATTCATTTCATCATCCTGAAAATATATCCCATAAAAACATAAACAAAAAACCGTATTAAACAGAAGTCATCCAATTTGATTTGATTTTAAGAGATGTAAATTGTTATATACTGCTTATCAAAAGATAGCTGAGATGTTTTATCTAAACACATCTTGCGTTATAAAAAATGCTATCATAATCACCCCAAAATATATTGCAACCCATTTATATGAATCAGTTAAAAATTGAAACCTAACACAGATTGAAAATAAAATCACTTCTTTACACAAAAACCTTTTAAAATTAATAATAGGCGTAGTAATTAAAGAAAAAGAAGTGAAGTTACACATTAAGGGAGCTTATCATGTGCCAGTCATGGACTATGAAACACATGATAGCAATGTGTTTGATTATTTACTTCTGAGATATAATGCTAATACACAATATTATAAAGTTTTATAGTACGTCTATAAGATTTTGTCATATAAGATTTGAAGAAAAAGTGAATAATTTATCTATAGCCTTGCAGCGGAGGTTCCTATATAGGCCAGTAACAGCCTCCAGACTGAAGAGATCATTTTGGTCTAGTGGTATATTACGTCCTTCCCACAGGGAAGCTTAAACTCCTATCCTGGGATAACTTTTGGGGAGACTTTGGTTCGGCTTAACCTTAGCCCTTTGCTGCATTTGTGGTCATGAAGATTTAAATAACAGCTTTCTAAGTGAAAGAATGATTCTTCAAACTCTCCAGCAGCAGTTAAATAACACTTCCACCTGATCACGTGTCTTCGGCGTCATCCAGGAGAGTTCATTGCAAAATGTAGGGGTGGTCATAATGTTTTGGCTCTTGAGTGTATATATATATTACAGAAAGAGGGAATGCGCGATGGCCAATAGCTTAAATTTTAGGTATTAATTTTTAAAATTAAAATTTTTTGAGAATTTGGATATTTCTAGATTAGCTTACCAAGTTGCAATAGGGGGAAGGTTGGCGCTCTCAAACTAGTTGAACCCCACTTATCAGTCCCATTCCGAGTTTGCACTTGGATATTTAAAAAAATTTTATCCTATCAATTTTTAATTTTGTTTGAAAACGTTGTTAATTTTTTTATTTTTATGTTCGCCATTCATATTTTGTAATGGATTATATATATATATATATATATATATGGGGGGGCGGTCAGTGATGGCTTGTCGATAGTAAAATGATCCGTTTTTAATTAATTTTGTTTAATTGTTCATAACTATTTACATATGTACAGGTCAGTTCATCATTTCAGGGAAAGGTTAAATTGTTTTCTCAATGTTCCAACTCGTCTTCAAACAATTGTTAGTAGTTCGTTGCTAGATTCGTCGTTCGTCATTTTGTACAACATGGCGTCCTACTCTCGAGCGTCTAACCACTGTCAGGCTCCCAAAACATCGAGAGCGCTCCTAGGCATGCGCAGGACAGTTGTGGAAGTGGCTTGGAATAGCACCAGCACCACACGGCCATCCTGGATCGGCTGGTCCTCCAGACGACACTGCAAATATACAAAAACAAAACAACAAAAGGACTGGAAAAAGATATCTGAAAAGTAAATGCTTTAGAGTTTATGAGTCTTTGATCTACTTCAAAGTTCCAAAAGATTATGGTTCACTTCTTTCGTCTTTCTACCTTCAACGTCTTTCTTTTTATGGTTATTATCAAAGTCTTTCCTTCGTCATTTTCCTATTTGTTCGTTTTTCGTCTTATTTTTTCTTCTTCTGTGTCTTTCTTCTTATTTTTGCTTCTTTTACGTCTTTCTTCTTATTTTTGCTTCTTCTACGTCTTTCGTTGATTTTCTATTTGTTTGTCTTTCGTCGGTATCTTTGTGTCTTCTGCGTCTTTCTTCGTTTACTGTAGAAGATCTTGCACTAGTTGGGCAGTTTGTTCCATGACTCCTTCTTTAAATTTAGTTATCCTGTGAGGTCC
Source organism: Trichonephila clavata (assembly GCA_019973975.1). NCBI lineage: Eukaryota > Metazoa > Arthropoda > Arachnida > Araneae > Nephilidae > Trichonephila > Trichonephila clavata. Next base: position 2,369 of record BMAO01019885.1, on the reverse strand, counting down.
AAGGTAATCACTATAACATGTTTTCAAATGTGCGTCGTTTTCCTTCTTCGTTTATGATTCACCAATACACGATGGTCACAATTGGAAATGGAATTTTCTACCTTTAGTTTGAGTCTGGGGATGAAATGATAATCTTTCTTTTCTTTAATTCTTGAGGATCTTTTTCTCACGGATGCTTCTTTGATTTCTTTTGGCATACTTTCAGGAACAACTAATAACGGGTCAGTATTCTTTAGTTCTTCAGTACCAGCAACAATATGCTCACCATGCCCTTCAATAATATATCGAATCAGGGGGTCAGGTTTTGCTAAACGTTTCAAACCGTCTTCTAATTTAGGCAAATCAGATGGATGTTGAAGTTCAACAGGAACCTCACAATAGGACTTAGGTCACAGTTTTTTCGTCGTCTTCATGCAAACCAACTTTCCTTCCAGGACAAAATTTGAGTTATCGTCTTGATATCTTTGAGATTCTGCAGTTATTGGCGCTTTCACAATCACGATGATGATGATATCATGATACGATCTCGTTCTGAGTTGTGGGGCGCGGTCAGTGATGGCTTGTCGACAGTAAAATAATCCGTCTTTAATTAATTTTGTTTAATTGTTCATAACTATTTCATATGTACAGGTCAGTTCATATTTCAGGGAAAGGGTAAATTGTTTTCTCAATGTTTCAACTCGTCTTCAAACAATTGTTGTAGTTCGTTGCTAGATTCGTCGTTCGTCATTTTTACAACATGGGTCCTACTCTGAGCGTCTAACCACTGTCAGGCTCCCAAAACATCGAGACGCTCCTAGGTATGCGCAGGACAGTTGTTGAAGTGGCTTGGAAATAACACCGGCACCACACACCACACACACCACACACACACACACACACACACTATATATATATAATATATATGAATGTATAATGTATATCTATATGTACATTAAAGAATTCAAAATTTCCCGGACTGAGCGTGTAACTTAAAAAATATCTCCAATTAAATTTATGAAACTTATCCTCCTTCCCTTAGCAACAACAAGTTTTTGCCATTGATTGTAAAGGTCATTGAAAAATTTCTGGAATGTCTTTTTAGCCACGCCCTTTAATTCTGCTTGAGATGCACTTTAAATTTCATCTCCACATAAAAGCAATCCAGCAATGTACCATTTCAGGAAACATGCTGAAATCGCATGGAAGGAAATCAGGAGTGTAAGAAGGATGTGTGAAAAAAAAACAGTTGTTTTTGTTTTCACAAGAAAATCAATGACGAGTGTGAAGGAAGGAGTCGGTGTGCAGGAGCGCTGTCATGCAAAAGCATCCATGACTGTCAACTCACAATTTTGGTTTCTTCTATCTGATAAACTCACGGAAACGAAGCAGAACACCTACATAGAGTTATTTTTTGACAGTGCGTCATTCACACAGTCAAAAATTCCAGATGCATATATATATATAAAAATACCGTAGATATCGAAGAACACCTCTAGCATGGCTTTCCCTTTAGAGCGATCTTGGCGGAATTTCTGCTTGTGGGGAGATTGCGGTGATTTCCACGTTGCCAATGCTTTCTTTGATTGCAAGTCGTATGTAAAAACACATTTCTCTTCTGCACCTACAGTACAGGCAAGTAGAGAAGGATCTTTGTCAACAGCCGAGATTAAGTCTCCCACCATTTCTACCCGGTCTTCGTTTAACACTCGAGGAACGACGTTTTTACACATCCTGTGTATGTAAGATACTTGTCAGTATCCGTTGACATATGGCCTCGGATATCCCAACTTTTTCTACAATTTGCTATTAATTGAAGCCTGTTCTTACGTACCGCCTCAAAAACCTTTTCGATGTTTTCAGTGGGAAGTTTTCGGACGTTTAGTTCGCTCGTCGTCTTCGACACATTCTTTGTCTACTCTGAAACGTTGATGCCACTCAAAGGCTAGTGTTCGCAATTATGTATTACTGTCGAACGCATGCCTTAACATTTCATAAGTCCACACCCAGGGTGTGTGTGCACTCTTTCCCATGCATACACATAATTTTATGTTCATTCTCTGCTCAACAAACGCCATTTATTTCAATCGCTGGTTACTAAACACATCCGCCTACAAAATACGACGCAGTGGCAAGCCACTGACCACAGGATTTGTACAGACAACTTTTAGAAAAGGGGAAGAACGCAGTAATATACAAAAACGTTATCGTAATTGCTCTACAGCGAATTTTTTCACGTAGTCCGGGAACTTTTGAATTCTACCTCGTATATACATAAATAGATATATAAATAGATGCAGATATAGATATATTACAATACAGTAGAATGTTGTTTATCCGAATCAATTGGGACCGGCACCGTTCGGATAACCGAAAACCGAATGCGATCC